>JARFIY010000099.1:6730000-6892500 GCA_036346155.1 Sinelater perroti
TCTTCTTGTTTTATTCCTACCTCCATCTTGAATTTTTCTGATTCTTCTCCATTTAGCTTGATCATTTCATTTACTGTTTTCTATATACTTTTTATCACCTTTAATAGTTTTGTTGGTGCTTTTGGTAGTTTTAGACAGTTTTATGTTATATTCCTCTGTATTGAGTCAAAGGCAACTTTTAGGTCGATCACTATAATAAAGATTTCTTCTCTCTTTTCCTCTTTCTTTTCTACTCTGTTTCTTAAAACACGTGTATAACTGTAAGTTTGTCTTTCTACTTTAAAAGCTGCCTGTTGTTTTTCTAATTTGTTGTCGATAAAATATCTTAATCTTCTTTTTAGGCATATAAATCTATAGTTCTCAGTCTGCGTAATTCCCTTTTTATAGATTGAAATTATTATATTGTTTTGTCACTCTTTTAAAATTTCTTCTGCGCGCATGTTTTCCTGAGTATATTTAAAGGCCATTCTCTACCTTTCTCTCCTAGGAATTTTATCATCTCCAGTTCTATTTGTCTTGTCCGCTTGCCTTTTCTATTTTGATATCCTCATTGCTTCGCTTAGTTCTTTTGTGTCTATATCTTCTATATTTTTTTCCTCATCTAATCTCTTGCCTTTCACTTCGTTTCTGATGATTTTTTAATTTCTTCTTACTTCTATTCTAAATTTTTTAGAAGAACTCTATCCATATTTCTAGTATGCTCTTAATATCTGATTTTACTTTATTATTTTTATTTCTTATTTCTTTTATTTTCTTTTTATTTCCCTTTATGCCTCTTACGACATTTCAGAATTTTCTTTATTTTCTTGGTATGTCTGCTTAAGTTGTTTACCAAAATCTTCCCAGCTTTTCGTTTTTGCTTCTCTTACTTCTTTTTTTTGCTATATTTTCTTGTTTATGTATATTTGTTTCTCTACTTCTGTTTTGTCTTTTCTATACCTTTTTCTTGACTTTTTTGATCATTTTTCTCACTTTTTCATTCCACCATACTGTTTTCTGGTTTATATGTTTTTTTTTATTTTACGTATTCTACATATTACTTCGCTAAACTTCGTACCATGATACATTCACATCTTTGTTGTTAACACTAACACCAATAGCTTAACTTATTACAAACTTTTTTGAAATCACTATTGCATTTTTGTTACTCTTATTTTCGTGGCTAATGCTCATAGAAGTCAAATTTACATTGCGTACGTAATTTTCTTATACGCTTATTTCACCATATTAAGTTTGAAACTCACGTTCTATGATCGTTTAGGGGCCATTTTGAAAGTACTGCATACTATAAAACACACCAAGACTGATCACTTTTGCCGTACGTTTGTGTACAGCTAAATTGCTTGGCTTACTGTTAAACAAAGAGCAGAAAATTTTTGTTTGAGATGACCCTGTCAGGTAAAACTTGATATAATGACGTAAGTTTGCATTAGACTGATAATTTTCTTTCTGTACTTTCATTCTTATTTAAAATCTATCTTAACTAACTAGACATTTAATAACCTCTATATCAATAAACTAACAATAACAACAACATGAACAATTAACCTGTGCGGTAGTATCTAGAGCCACAACCGTCTGTGGTATAAATAAGTTATAATTGTAATAAAGAGAAACAAGCTTTTATTGATTTAAATCTCTCGAGTTTATCATATTAAATAGCCTACTTTGATATCATATATTGAGCGTACTACATCTTTTAATGGAATTGCTAAAGTACTTTTATGTTGGAGTTGTGTGTGTATATATATATACACTCTAGCCCTACAGGGCTTGTAGACCTTTGGCTTGGTGTACGATTTTTTGCCATTCCTTTCTCTGTCTTGCTTTTTCTTTCCATCTTGTGACTTTCATTTGCCTTAGGTCCCTTTCAACTTCGTTCATCCATGTTGACCTTCGTCTTCCTCTTCTTCTGGATCCACATAATTCGCTTTTGAGAACTTTTTTTGGAAGGCATTCTCCAGGCATCCTCGTCACATGTCCTATCCATCTCAGTCTCTTGGTTTTTATTTCTCCTATTAGGTCCGGTTCGGCATACAATTCTCTTATTTCTCGATTTGTTCTTCTTTCCCGTGTGTCTTCTACTTTCTTTCCTCCGTAGATTTTTCTCAATAGTTTCCTTTCCCACACTCTTAGCCTCTGTTGATTTGCTTTTGACAGTGTCTACACTTCGCTCCCGTATAAAACTATTGGTCTTATTATGGTTTTATAAATTCGCACTTTTAACCTTCTCGATACTACTTGTTTCCAGTCATTATTCTTGCTTATATCTCATCCGTTACTATCGGTGTTTTTGTGACAATTGTTCATAGACAGGCAAAATTTGCTACTTCTTCAAATTTAAACGTTTTTTCATCTGTCCTTAATTCAAACCACTTATTTGTTTTAAAATCGTCGTGACTTCATCTCATGTATTTTGTCTTTCATTTATTTATTCTCAGACCCATTCTTTGGGCTGCTTTCTCCAAGCGCCTTATCACCTCCTCCAGTTCTGCTCTACTTCTTGTTAGCAGCGCAACGTCGTCTACAAATGCTAAACATTGGTGTTTTTTATGATTTACTAAGCCTAACCCGGCATCGATGTATGCCGCTTTCTCTAATAACCCTTTCTAGTGCTATATTGAATAGAACAGCCGAAAGTTGGTCTCCTTGCCTTAGTCTCATTTTAAATTTCAATCTCCTTGTTAAATCTCCTTCCACTTTTACTCTGTTTTCCGTTTGCGTTAATGTCATTTTCAGAAGTCTAATTATGTTCCCTGGTATGCCTGTTTTAGTCATTTCCTGCCACAGTTTATTTCGGTTGGATTTATTAGCAGATACATATACAGGTCCATATTGGTTTCAATATTGCTTTATATGGAAGTACATTGCTCTCTTTAGTTGATTGGAAACGAAGATCCATTAATATGCGAAACTAGTATCTAGTCCTTTTCTTTTGGTTTAGAAGTGTTTTATTCATGCAAGTCGTCGGTCAAGATAAATATATAGATACCTCACATATTTGTTAGATGGTTGTAGGGAAGTGTTCAACTGAGTTTAAAATATCTTTAGCTTTGAATGATATTTTGAGTGTGACTTTTTGTATTGTGTCTAAGATCTGCGGTGTGATGTATACTGTAGATGAAATAACTAAATGCTTTTTAATCATGGTCATATTAGCCAAGTCTATTGAGTTATTCTAAATGTATATTTTGAATTTTTTAGTTGACCGTGGTTTAAATATTAAGCATTTGTTTCATAAGTCGTGCCAACATTTCTTTTTAACTCATGAATACCATCTGATGTACAGGTATACCTTGTAGCAATTGTACATTTTCAGTAAGTTGGTTTCCTCTAACCATGTGAGCGTTCTATATTCTTGTTTCTTCTGGTAGGTTTTTTGGTACGCTGTTATTTGATTGGTATGTATTTGTTTACCATGTTATCAATGGCGTCGTATTACAGGAAGTTAATTTTTTGATTGCTTATGTTTCTAGTAACATTTACTTTATTGGCTTGAAATACATTTTGTTAAGAACAATGTGCCTTCTTGTCTTCACATAAAATGAAAATATGCGGGTCGTCTGACTATAACAAGCCATTTATAATTACAGTGCGATGGTGTAAAATTACATCGCGCCATCCAGATACAAAGTTTGGTAAGCAAATATAATATCATGAGATTGATAGGATCTAAATTCTCAAGTAACGATCCGTGTTTCACGTAATTGCGCGGCCGTGTTGCCAAATGGCGGCCGTGTTCGGTTTTCGAAAATCAGGTGTCCCGCTCGAGATTACGAATGGGCTGTCGAAGATTATTAGGCAAACGTGTGGGATTGGACCAAGGCAGTCGGAGGAATTCCAGCGCCTTGCTTTTGTTGTGCTGCATTTCATCGGCGATTGTGATCAGTTTCGCCTGTTAGAGTAGTTAATAATTTATTACGAACCCAGCACGGTGAAATTAATAATTACACGGCAAACGCACTGAACGGCGTCAGCTCCGAACGCGCATTGCCATAAGCTCGAGTTGCTCACGCTTCCAATGGCTGTTAGAAGTACGCCTGCTAGGAAAATTAATTGTTTGTATTACGAATGCTAATAACATGATATCATCCTTTGAGCGGAGGTGTGCTGCGGGCATGAACGTGCATTTTCGGTTCCTGCTGGTATTTATAACAAATAACCTTTTATGCCACAATAACGAATGTATTATTTTTTTTGTAAAGCAATGAGTAATGTGCTAAAATTTCAAGGTGTTGAATGAAATAATGGCCTGCGTATAGCAAATATTAATTGAACGCAAATCCCATGAAATCAAAGATTGTACAATAAGGTAATAAAGACAGATTTTTCAATACTTACTTCGTGTTAAATTTCTTGCTAATTTTTAAGTCTTTAATTACTACCTTGATTATTCCGTATTTTATTTTTCTTAATACGATTTTGTTTTTTATTAACAATCAAAATGAAATACATTTTGAAAGCTAATTTAATTCAGCTTCTTGTATGTGGCGTCGAGAAGAGTTCAGTCTTCTGTAGGGTGTTGGGTGCAGTAAAGGTTCTAGTGGTGTATTAAAAAGAGATTTTCTTTTTGCTACTTCTTTGGTTTATGACTTTACTGACATACTGGATTTGAAGGTCGGTATGTAGGGTATGATTTGTTACATACCATTTGTATTTTGTACATTTGCTATTTTCAACTGAAATCGCTGTATAATGATAATGCTGGACTTGTTTGAACAACCACAGAGCTCAACACCGTATGGGCTTGATCATAGTTTTGTAAATAAGCACTTTACTTTTAATGTCTAATTTTCCTAATTTTTAGATGAATTTGTTTCCTTTTGCTTACTATATGACGTTTCAAATTTAGTTTAAAATGCAGATGTAAACCTAAATATTTAGTTATTTCTTTCTGTTGTATGATTGTTTGATGTAGGGTTACACTAGGGCAGTGGCATTTCCGAAGAGTAAATGTTAAATGGGATGATTTAGATTCGTTCATTTGAATTTTCTAATATTGTAACTATATTTAGATGAGGCTCAAATGTTTTTGAAGGTACATTGCAACTATCGTAGGACCTTTATGAGTTGCGAATATGGTTGTGTTGTCCGTGAATGTACTTATTGACGTTTCTTTGGTTACTGGAATACCTGATGCGTACAGTACGTATAGAAGCGGACCGAAATGCTTTCTTGTGGCAACCCTAAGAAAATTTTCGGGCAATTTGAAGTTTTCCTTGATTTCAAATTCGAGTTCATTTAAGAATGATTTTAGAAGATTCAAGTAGCGTTTAAAAAGAATGTTTTAATTTCATATAATGAACCAGGATACCATATTTTATTAAACGCCTGGTTTTCATCTAAAAATACTAAAGTGCAGTATTATCCATTTTTCGTTGTGTGGTTAATAATACTTGCAGCAGGGTAATACTGCTGTACAGTAGAGTGAGATTACCGGAATCTGAATTTGTTGGCTTCTGCCCTTATTAATTTTTTTGAGTAGAAGTTTTTCTAAAAGCTTTAAGATTAAGCAGACTTATTTATCGCTAGTATGCTACATCCGTGAGATTTTTTCTGGTTTAGATATCTTTATTCTTTTGGCTATTCTTAATGATTTGAGCCAATTACTGAGTCTTAGAATAGAATTGTAAATATACATTAGTTTGGCATTTTAGCTGTTATTAAGTCGATACTTGATGCTTTTTTGAGTTTAAAATCTCAATTTTATCATGAATTTCTTTTGGAATGAATAATCTCAATCGCAGCTCAATCGAATTGTTCAGAACAGTAGATAAAGTCAAAATAAGAATAAGAAGAAGAATCTCAATATTATTTTGGTAGGAAGGGAGTAACTCAATTGCATTCTACTACATGACTCAGGTCGTTGTTTTGTAGCAAAAAGGCTTCTGAGAGATGCTCTGCAAATAGGTCGCCCTTGGCTTTATTACCTTTTTCCCACGGTCCTAGAGGTACTAAACATTTACAAAGTGATGTTAATGTTTTTTTTTTATAGCTTTCCAAATGGAATTATTTTGCTTAGTGATACTAAAGACATATGTTTAGAAAGATTCATTTATTAATTTTTTCATTTTTTATCTTAACTTATTGCTTACCTGGTTGTTTTATTCTGCTATCTGGGGTGCAAGTTCTTTGACAGGCTAACCTAACTCGCCTTTTCTCAGTCCCAAGGTTCTTTATTTCGTATGGTATGTTATTTATTGCTTTTCGTGGTTTTAAATGGAGTAGCTAGTTTTTAGCGTACTGGTGTAGATTGATGATTATCAGTTTCTATATCTTCTGGTACTTGTAGTTTTACGTCTTGCAAAAACTTTGGTCCCAATGCTTGAAAGAATGCTTCGAAATACTTTTCTTTTGGGTTATGACGGGGAGAATAATATACAACAGTAATAGTTTAAAATACCTTCTGATAGATGTGTTTTACTAATTAGGAATGTATCAAGAAAATTTTGATTAAGAAGTAATTTTATTTTTTCTTTATGACTTGAAATTCCATTGGGCTGTCTTATGAGCTTAGTTATTTTTATTCATTTTATTAATCAGCATTGTTAGCATAGTGAGTACCATGCTATTTTGTTGAAGTCACTGAGTGAGTACATTTTTGAGTTTATCAATAAATTTGTTTAGTGCGGTGAGTGTGTTATTGTCCTGGTTAGTATTTTGTCTGGTTACATCTGCATAACTTTGTTGCTAAGAGATAGAGGTGTGTTGTATGTTTTTTATATATGAATTTGTATTGATTTGGTGTTAGGGCTCGGTTGCTGTTTTCTTTAATTATCTTGTTATAATGCTCGCATCTTTTATAGTTGGCTTTGTTGCTTCTTCCGCATAAAGCACATTTTGTTGGAGTGAATTTCTTTGGCCTTTTTACAGTCTTTAGTATTTTGTGAGCTTCCAAATTTAACGCATACATAAGGTTTATTGCAATGTCTTTGAATGGTTGTATTGTTGGTGTCTCATGCACTGGATCATATTGTTTTTTTATTATTCTTAGAGATTCTATTTGTATAATGTTATTTTGTAATCCTGTTATATTGTATATATATATATATATATATATATATATATATATATATATATATATATATATATATATATATATTCTTGTTTTCTGCTGGCTCTAAATCTATAAAAAAAAACATATTAGTCAGATCATTGGTGATTTTATGTTACCCTGTGGCCTAATTGATGTAATTGCTCTTTGATAGTATCAATATTAGTGGTGAAGATATTCTATATTTTATATTATTCTTTTCCTTGATTTTTAATTAGTTTACGATCTGTTGATTTGATATATATATATATTATATATATATATATATATATATATATTATACTAATATGTTCTTGTTTTCTCTGGCTCTAAATCTATAAAAAAAAACATATTAGTCAGATCATTGGTGATTCTTATGTTACCCTGTGGCCTAATTGATGTAATTGCTCTTTGATATCATCAATATTAGTGGTGAAGATATTCTATATCTATATATCCTTTTCCTTGAATTTTCTAATTAGTTTACGATAGCTGTCTGGAGTTTGACATTTGATTTTTATGATGTTATTTGCCTGACCTATTGTGTGATATTGCTCAACCTCAACTATGGTCCTGATTAGTTTGTTATATAGTTGTAATTTTCTAGATAGATTTAATGCCTATTTATACAGTTATTTATCTTTTTAAATATGGTGTTATATTATAAATACTTGTAGGGTGTTTTCTTATTTTTTCTTCTACTGAGTAAGTAATATCATGTAAAAAATTCTGTTTTCCAAAATATGCTGATCAATCTTTAGCGCATATTATAGATATCTTTATAATTTAAAATAAATTTGTAGTACAATCTTTCTCTAGGTTGAGAAGAAAGTTCTACCACATTTGCAAAAAATTAAATTTTTGTGCAACTTTTGTTATTGTTTTGTATTTATAATATTTCAATTAGTTTTTCTTTTATTTTAGATAGGCAAAGCTAAACATCGCATCTTGATGAGTTATTGCTGCGACGACATTTCTCAAATCTTATCTCAAAAGCTGTTATTACAATGTCTATTTATGAACATAGGTTTTTCTCATATCCTTCCAATTCTCTCTATTCTGAACTTGTCTCGTCCAGTTAAGTACCACTGTTAATTTTAGGTCGTTGGTCCAGCGCATTGGTATTCGTCCTTTTGTTCTCTTTCCTGGGTACGGTCTCTAATGAAGTAAAATAGTGGTCTATCTTTCATGTTTGTACCTGGTTGTATGACAGGAATAGTTCCATTTTAGTGTAACGATTGTTTCGGTCATAACTTTTACTTTCGTAGTATTTGGAATCCAGATATTGCTTTTCTGTCTTTAAGAGATATATCTAGTATCTGCATTTCTATAGGTCTCTGCGTTATTACTATTTTATTTATTGGCAGTATTGCGATTGTTCATGTATGAAATCCGTGTCAGTACTGGAAGGATACATTCATCAAACAGCCGTAGCCTTAGCTTCAGAAATATGTTCTTGTTTTTAAGGTATGCTCTAGTTTTCCAAATGCCACCCAAGCTAGCCGTTTTCTACGATATGTGTGTGTGCGTGCGCATGTTTATTAGCTGGGTGTATCTGTGGTCTATACATGAATTTTTTAGGCTATTTATTATGGTACCATAACACGACGCCGAAAGCCAAACGCCGAAAGACATTACGACGAACTCGCAACGCCGAAAACCAACATGCCGAAAGCATTGACGACGAAAGTCGTTATGCCGAATGGCTATTACGCCGAATGGTTATTATGCCGAAAGGGCGATTCACAGATAATTATATTCATCATATTTATAATTATTTTATTTTTAGAATGAATCAACTTAACATTTTAAATTGGTTACTTGATTAGATTGCAGTGTAGAATATAACGTTTCAAAATGCTTTGGAATGGCGAATAGCGATTTAGAGGGACAAACTGTTGAAACGAGCATGCATAACCACTTGCTGCGAGAAGTATTGGAAGGTATCAAAGAAACAGCGGCCAATGGAACCGAAACAGCTCGGCAAATTCTATCACGTGCAACATAATCTGTATCAAAAACAGTGCCCGGGAAATGCCACCAGTGAGAGCTATGACGAAGCGCATACAACGAACACGAAAAGCTGTTTGCGAACCATTGCCATCACCAATTTCACTCAACGACTTACATTTGCCAGAAGAATACGCTAAAACATCACAAGGCGAGCCACTTCTGCTCTTTGACTCTGGCCCAGGTGACGACAGAATTTTGATACTTTCTATAGCACGTACCCTTGAAATGATGGCACAGGGAATCACTGGTACGTTGATGGCATTTTCAAGAGCGCTTGGTGATTCATAGCACCCCTGGTCTGCTCACCGTCCCAATCACTCTCGTAGTTGAGAGTTTGCAGGCCCCGAAGACTCGAGGCGGTTTTGTATTCTTTGTAGTCATTTGAAGGAGTTGGGGTTATAGGAATTAAAACGCCACGCTATTCTAAGGGGAGTTGGTAAGTTTCTTTTACAGCCGCTCTTAACATAGAGAACAGAAGCTGTTTGCATCCGCCCATTTGGAGTATGAGAGGTGTGCGCAATTTACTGCCATTCCGCGAAGTCTTATCAAAACGCGTTTGAAGGACAGAACGAGGAATCTATGGACAAATAGGTGGCAAACAGCAACAACGGGAAAACACGCAAGAACGTTTTTGCCTACCCTAGAGCCAGTGAACATTGCGTCCGCGCATCTCAACTGGCGCACCGTACAGATCGTTACGGGTCACGGAAACTTTCGCGCTTACCTAACAAGGTTCGGGAAGCTGCAACCGGGACAGGACAGATGCGAATGCGGAGAGGTGGATAACGCCCTTCACGTGCTGACCTCATGTACTGTGGAGAACGAAGCCAGGGCAAGATCAGAAGGAGTACTAATAAAGAAGGACTGAGATGGCCACGAACGCCCGAAGACGTTACGATGCTCTCAACAGAAGCCTGCTGGTGGAACGAGCTGGATCAGTTTTGCTCACGCGTAGCTAAACTGAACCCGGGGTAGGACGCGATCGCGATTGGGGTTGGGAGGTGAGGAAGTGTAAACACATTAAGCCGGGACTCACAATTGCGGCTGGCATGCATAAAAGCTCGGACTTAAAATTGCATAAAATAAGGCACAACAGCCGGGACTCAAAATTGCGGCAGCCTGGATTCCAGCCTGGACTAATAATTCACGACTTGCTTGAGGCGGCATAAGAGAGGGTTAATAACTTTGTAGTCAAGAATATGAAATATGTTATTAATAGCGAATTTAAGAACGCCATATTCTAAGGACAAGGAATTTTTAACAATGCCGCTTATAGAGAATAGAAGCTGTTTGCATCCGCCTTAACATATTTTTTGTAAGCTGTTTGCATCCAATTTGGTACAGTATGAGAGGTGTTTTATTTTTCTCCCAGCGGTATATCTACCGAGCTTTCCCTTATCCGCCACCTGGGGACGCGCTCTTTAGGGATTACAGCTTTTTCGAGAGAACATTCATTTAGAGATGCTAAAGGCGAAGAAACAGTGAGTAATAGAACCGTGGTAATATGGTAAAAAGTGGTTTTATTTTGGCGACTTTGTCTTGAAGATCAGCTACGTTTTGACCGTCTATCTGTTCTAAATAAGATATTTTACCTTTGAGCATTTGAGACTTGTAAAAGGTTTAAAGTCATTACCAAAAGTATGAGTCATTTTCAGTAGCTTTATATTGTTCACGAAAAGTCGTACAAGATCACCGAGCTAACCAGCAAAACAATAAAGTTTTCAAAATTTGCCTCCAGTTAAAGAAGCTTTCAGAGCTCTTGATTAAAATGCTAAATGAATAGTATAAATCAGAACCGATTTTCATATTCGGGGCGACTAGCATTTCAACGAAGAACTTTTGTTTAAATTTTGGATTTAAGTTTTTAATAAAACAAATCCTGCCAAGAGATAGCTGCTTGCCTTATACATGGAAAGCAACTTTACCTATTTTTCAAACAAAAAAAGCTTTAATTGTTTGTAACAAATGGAGTTAAAAAATATATACTAATATTAATAATATCACTAAGAAAGAATCCATCAGACCAGGATTAGAAGTAGATTATTCAAAATAGTAAAATGAATAGAACGAATCGGTTGAGATATGCAAAACATTTTGCTAATAAGGGTTTGGAGTTTTGGATGAAGGTTGTATGATCGAAAGAGAGTAATTTAATATTTGGTCTGATTAGTACATAAAAGTTTAAAGAACGCATACAGAAGAATTTAAAAAGAGTGTTCCCGAAAACTTTAAAATATGGCAGAGGCAAAATCATGGTGTTTCATGGGTTTCTTTTGTAATTTTACTTTGGTTTGCTACATTGACTCAACGATGAAAAAGAAACATCTCAATATTTTTAAAACATTTGTTAAGTTTACCGCTAAAATTGTGCATCAAATGGTTCGAGAAAAATAAAATTAAAAGTTAGATTGGGTTTCACTGCTCCATATTTCAAAATAAATAAACATTTGCGGAATGTCATGAAAGAAGAATGAGTATACGCACTCTTAAAACTGACGAAAGTTAACTCACATTTAAAAACATTCTGGGAGTAACCTCAACTGCTTGAAAAAGGTGCCAAATTTTCCACCTATATATTTGTGGTCTGTGTTTTAAGAGTTGGTTATTTTAAATTGCATTTGGCACTGTTATCTAAACAATAAAATTTGTTTGGGTTGTACAATTAAGTTTCCCACTGTATATATATAATACGTTTAAAACTAACTTTTTTGTAGTTGCACATTCAGTTTTTTCTAGACAATGTGTAACGATATTTTGGCACGTAGGAACTATTTGACTTTTATCAGGAAGCGTGCATAGGTACATAACACACAATTAGAATTTATGTTGCTTTTTTAACACTTAATCATTAACGTAAAAAAGTTAATTTTATTGAGTTAATTTTTTTCTAATTTAAGGACAAGTAGTCCGAGGATTAACTATCCATCAGACACGTGCCAGGTGATGAATAAATAAATTCCAGGGTGTCTAATTAGATTTTTGACACATTTTGGGACTTTGTGAAGAATGGTCTTAAACATATCACTTACAATGACCTCGAGAGGTTTGGGCAGTTTCAAATCTGCAAATGGCGGAGAGCAAGTGGTCATACTTAAGCGGTCTAAAAACCGCAATATGGTTTAGGTGAATACCACACCACGAAGCAGCTAAGGATTTTAGGAGAGTCTAGCACTATAGCTCTGTTAGGTCGAAGACTTGAAGTGAATCTATATAGAACTCTGGTCTGGATCTAGACTAAAGAGTCAATAAATACTTTTCTTCTCTACTGAGTTAACTCCCATCAAAGGATTTCACAAGAGACAGATTGTTTTCTAAACCTAATCCAATCTGCTATACAACTCGTGCCAAGTGATGTGTTATTAACGGAACGTCTAAAGTACTAGGCATCCTCTTAAAATAGTTAACTTTACATTTTGTGGAGGGGGCAATTTGGGGGAATTTCAAGAGAGATACGTGGAGGAGGCACTGTGAGGAAGTGGAAACCGTCCAAGGTGCCATACTTCACAAAATACTTTAAAAGAATTCTCAGAGACCAATAACTACCATGAGAACGTAGACAAGGAAAGAAAACAATTAGAGAATTAAGATACATTTTTTGTCATCGCAGGTTGTTAATATATCACAAAGTAACTGGCAAAATTCAGAATTAAAACCCTTAAAGTGGGCATCTAGGGAGAATTGGCAGGAACACAAAGAAAGTGATAGATGTAGATAAAATAAAGAACGCAATTAATTTATTCCAATCTTATAAATTGCCGAGATCTTGCGGAATTTATTCTATTTTGTTGCAAAATAAAAGTGACCTTCTATACCACAAGATGTGCAGCGTACTTAGGAAAAGTCTTGCTCGAGATCATGGAGATTAATTAAAATTATGTTTATACCAAAATTTGGGAAAATAGGACAGGACCAGGTTAAAGTTTTACAACTATTTAGTTTGTACCTTTTGTACTAAAAACTTTAGAAAAATTGATTGATAAACATATCAGGGATTAGTCACTCGACCTTTGTACACTAATAAGCATACAAATCAGAAGTATCTACAGAAGCAGCAATGCATTTATTTATTACCAGAGTGGAGGATGTTGTAGAAAACAACGCCTTTTTAGATATTGAGGTAGTGTATGATAATATATCTCTAAAGAAAGATTAGTATATGTGTCTCTGTTATGAGGAACCTGGAATCAATACATTCAAAAAGTCAAAAATAAGGCGGAGGCGACAAGTGTTAGCCAGACGAACGTATGAAAAGCATAGCGTCTAAAACCGAAAGCGTATTGGATATATACCACGATGGTCAAACCCATAGTAACATGCAGCTATAGGAACAGACTTGCGTTTTTGGAAATAACGGACGCTATAAAACAACAACAGTGGAAATAGAGACAATGCTAGACCTTCCTTTTTTTTCATATTAAATCATGGAAGAGGTAGTTGTAGCTCTTTATAGACTTTATAACGTACCAATTTGCAGAGATAGCATGGAAGTGGAAGATCTGAAAGTTTGACATATAACTAGAGGCATACTGGATATGAGAACAGACTATTTGACGCCAAAATTTATATTTAACATAAATTTCCGGTTAATATTATAGATCGAAATGAGTCACAGCAACATACTCGGAAAAATTATTTGGTATGCAGATGGGTCAAAGATCGAGCTTGAACAGAGCAGGTATATACTCCAATAAGGGAAGCTTGCAGTTAAGCTTTTTAATAGGAAATCCGTTTTCAAGTGGAGATATTTGCTGTACTGCAGTGTGTTAGGCAAAATAATTTGGGGGCTTATCGAAATAGACGAATTAATATATTCACGGAGAACCAGGAATTCCTGAAGCTGTTAAAGAAACTTAATGTTATACTCAGGCCTGTATAAGAATTAGGGCTTAGACTACAACAAGTTGGCTCTGTTGTGTGTACCAGCGTACTGCAACGAGAACGCTGATGAGCTAACACAAAAAGGATCTTGAACTTTACATATAGGCCTCGAATTTGTTGTGGGAGTACTTAAAGTTGCAATAGGAAGTCAGATATGAGAATGTGTCAAGATGTAACGTAAAAATACTGCGAAGATATACCGGGACAAAGGCACGGAAAAATCTTTATGAAAAGATTATCTAGTAAAAGAAACGAAGAACTATTAGTATAAAGCAGGAATCAGTTGCAAATTATTACGACTCTTCTCACAGATTATTGTTTTTAAAGGACTGAAGACATAAGCTGCAGGAATTGTGGTAGGAAACTAAAGACAGTCATCTACATCTTGTGCAAGTGTGAGGCTTTAGTTCACAAGAGGCAAGCTATTTATAGAAAACTAATAATAGACCCAAAAGAATAGGGTAGAGTAAAGAATAGTAAGAAACTTGTACAAACTGGTACGAGGAACGAGGATACTGCATAATGTGAAATAAAGAAAGAGAGAAGTACAATAAGTTTATAAGGCTGCGGTACTATCGGAGACAGAGATCAAACGACTCTCAAAAAAAGAAACTTTCTAATTTTTCACTCTACCTATTTTTGCGCAGCTTAATTCTCCACCTTTTTTATTAAATTATATTATTAGCTTAAAAAAGTCGCCTACCTATTTTCAAAATAATTTACATTGCTTTTGTATGCAATTGCATCTTTGAGGAAAGCTGTAGAATTTTGCTCTGGAGAAAAGAAGGTGGTTTGGGGTCCATAAACTCAACTAGACTTTTCGTGAAATATCGAGGATCGGGGATTTGAAAAGCTGTTAATGTGAAGGTAAAAATTTTATGTAGACGCTGTGTTAGGTTGGTGATAGTTTCCAAAGTCGTTTTAATGGTGTGCGCTCAAGCGGCGATCTAAAAAGTAGCTTGGTTTCTTTCTTCGCTGGTGTAAACTTGTTTGTATCTGGTACATCAGTAATTCATCACTTAGTTCTGGTAATACATGGCGTTTACCGTTTTTAGGTGGAAATAATTAATAGTGTACGATATTCCGCTGATCCTACTATTTACACAGCAATGTCTTCTTAGCCTAAACATTCGGTTGTGCAGTAGTGGTCGACATTTTTCTTGAATAAACCTATGATTTTCTCCTCTTTGCGCCTTTAAAGAAAATTTATTTTTTATTGCTAGTCATAATTTGCCAAAACAAATATTTTTTTTAATCTGAAGTGCAACGATACAGGAATAATAAAGCTTTTATTATTGTTCTCGTTCATGAGAAACCTAACAATACTTTTGAGAGAACTAACTGTGCTCGACAGCAATCTTTTAAACGTTGTTTCAGTTTGTTATCTTTGTTTTTTTTTAATTTCAAACATTCTGGCGTCATAAAGGTCAATATTTCTACTCTTAAATCGTCAGAATTACTTTTTATAGATACTGCAGAAATTTTTAAAGAGCAATGAAAAGACTTAATTGAAAAATTAAGAAGTCAATCAAACAGAACATACAAAAACTACAGGGTACACAATGATGCAAAATTATTAAAAAAGTAATTTTTAATCTAATAAGGATAATACCTATGTATATAATTTAAAAAAGCGAGTGGTAAATATTAAAACTTAAAAATAAAAATATGATTAATAAATTAGAGTAAAGCATAGTTCCTAGAAAGCTGATTACATTGTTTAAGGGAACCATTAAAGAAAAAGAAAAAAATATATAATGCGTTGCCTTATGTGATACACTACAAAAGTATGGAAAGGGAATTTGTAATACATTAACTCACGTAGCCAAGAAAGTTCTGTCGTTGTGCACGTTCAATAAATTCCAAGAATTGTTTACGCATGTTATCGGACAAAATTCCAAGAACTGAATATTTGTTATATTAGCGCGTGTTTTGCTTCAGTCGTTCACGAAATCTCGAATTGTTCTTGTTGATTTAAAATATAATTCCAACCTTTAAAAATTCCCGTAAAAGATAGTGTATATGTGCGCGTTTACTTTACGAATTTAAATTTGTGACTAACGCTACAAAAACTGCAATAATTTGTTCTGAGTTTGGATAAAAGACGGTTCCATGATGACTTATTTTTTTTTGTAGGGGGATGCATCCTTAGAACACGAGACCAGATCAGGCAGATCATCGAATTAAAATATCGACGAACTAGAGACAATGACTGGAATGAATTTCACTTTAACGTGTCAACAGCTTGTAGAAATGGTAAAACAATGCGGAATCGTTTACGAAAACTACGATGGGAGCGAAAATTGAATAAATGGGTATCACACGAACTAATTTCCAATAATAAATTACAGAGCCGATGAAAAATGGATCATGTTTCTAACTATAAAGTGATTCTGCACTATAACGTCTTAAATGAAAGTTGTCATTACGAGAACTTTATATTTACCATGAATATTTACGAGTTGTTCTAAACATTTATAGTAACCGATTCCAACGAGCATACATTTCAATAAAAATAATCAGCATTGGTAAATAATAAAACGTTTTATGTTGGCAAAATAACGATCAGAGAAAAAAATTAATTAATTTAGGGTAGGAGATCCTCTCTTATATCCCGTATTTTCTAGTTACTATATTTCTCTATCAAATTACCATCTATTTTTATCTTTGGACAATCATACGTACGATAAATAATTTAATAATGAAGTGGAATTAAAAATGAAAGCGTCCAAATTTGCTGAAAATAAAAATAATTAGTTATATAAAAATAAAATTTATCAATTATTGTCTTGCTAGGAAACGCAAAGGTAGATATTTTAATGAATAAAGTTATTTTATGTAAAAATATACGTGTTTACCTCTCAATTTAAAAAACGGCAAGACTCTTGC
This sequence comes from Sinelater perroti, assembly GCA_036346155.1. Classification (NCBI taxonomy): domain Eukaryota; kingdom Metazoa; phylum Arthropoda; class Insecta; order Coleoptera; family Elateridae; genus Sinelater; species Sinelater perroti. The sequence goes on from JARFIY010000099.1 coordinate 6,746,814, forward strand.
AAGACTCTCAGTTGTAAACGAAACAAATAATTTAAAAATTTATAATAACAAATCTTCAGCTGATTTTACGTTTATAATTTCCTTCTAAACTAATTTAAATTTTTTTATTTTATAATTGATAAGATTTTGAAAAACAAAAAATAATGAACTGAAGGTAAATAAATTGGAATTATTATAATCCATATCAAGGATTCAAATTTTTGTTATGTAGCCCATAAACTTAGATGACAATTTTTATATTGCTATTGAATTGTTTGAAGCAAAAAATTTCAAATTAAACTATTTATTTGAAAAACGCGGGCATCTAATATAGGTTTTTTTATTATTGGTTAAAAGTAAGACACCTAAAGAAAAATTTAAATCACTAATATGTAACACCGAGAGAAATTAAAAAATTGAAGAATGGATCAAAAACAATAATCGGTAGCATATCTGTCACATTATATTAAGTCAATTTATCTCTAAAAGCGTTCTAAAAAAATTACATTTGAGCAAATATTCGTAATAATTCTGTCGCTGTTGACATTTATAACAAAAACTTGTATTTCTAGAAGTTACAAGTGAATATAAAAATTGTGTGCGCCTTGGTACTGATAGAACAGCTCGATTGTCCACTAAATCATCTAGAAATACTCGTACTAATTAGAAATCAGCAAATCGAAAATATCATATCGTAAAAAACCGTATATTTTCTTTGAAGTAGAATTTTTACTTTATTAAATTAAATTAAGTTCTACCCGTAGACTTATTCTTACATCTAACAAGATCAGGGGGCGAAACGATAATATATACAAATGTTGAAACTCATAAACACCTTGGAAACTCAAACTTAGACCAACCAATCAACTATGAAGGTCTCAGCACTCTATATATTATCGTTCATGAGATATGTCACTTTAAAATAAAAAAAGCAGGAAAACCCCCCTTAGGGGTGTTTCAATGGGTCGGGTTTATGAGACATTCCTATTCTACTTTTTAATGAGGAGTTCAAAAAAGGTGGTCAGAAGTTTCGACCTAATTGTACAAGTGATCATTATACTCAATATAAATATTACCTCTAATTAATTTAGACATCAATTAACGGAATACAATTATTATTTGTATTAATTTTAATAAGTTTAGTTAAATTAATATTTTTGAGCTCAGAGTAATATACAAATTATTTGATGGTTGAAAAAAGTTAAGGGTTTATTGGTCCAAAAATGGATAGATATTATTAGAACATTTCAGTACTAATTCTGTTCAAGTTAGTAAAGTGAAGGCACGAACAACTATCTAAATGATATTTTATTTAATCAAAAAATTACATTATATCACAATATAATCTGTACTATTTTTATAGCTTAGACGGAAAAAGCACTTCGTGTAGAAAGCAAATGTAAAAGGTGTTATTTTAAGCCCGATAGAACTTACGAAAGGGTTAACTGTCAAACGAACTGTCATACTGCGCTCACTTTTTGACATTTATGATCAGTATACTTTGGCAAATCATCATGAATAGATTGACGCTTGAACAACGCTACCAAATTATTTAGATTTACTTTGAAAATCAGTCATCGATTTGCGCAACTTATAGACGAATCGTCCACCTGAGCAAGCCATCTGTGGAATGTGGATAGATTTCATACCACATACTCTCTAAATGATGCAATAACACCAACACGTCGAAGGAATGTGCGTACTGAGGGGAATATCGCCGCTGTAAACGAAAGTGTGGAAGAAGATCCAAATTTATCGATTCGTCGTCGGTCGTAGGAATTGGGGAAAATTTTGCGCAAAGATCTTGGCCTACACCCGTATAAGATCCAGCTGGTGCAGGAATGAAAGCCACGAGACCATCATATGCGTCGTTCTTTCGCCGATTGGGCTCTAGAGCAGTTGGAAACTGACCCGATGTTTTATCGCAAAATTGTATTCAGCGATGAGGCTCATTTTTGGCTTAACGGGTATGTTAATAAACAAAATTGCCGCATATGGAGTGAAACCATTCCACAACAGACTCTACAGACTCCATTACATCCAGAAAAGTGCAACGTTTGGTGCGGTCTACACGCTGGTGGCATCATCGGACCTTATTTCTTCAAAAATGAAGCCGGAGCTCGTGTTACGGTTAATGGAGATCGTTACCGCACCATGATCAATGATTTTTTGTTTGAAAATATGGATGACATTGATCCGGGCGAGATGTGGTTTCAACAGGATGGCGCTACGTGCCATATGGCGACCGCAACCATCGACTTATTGTAAGCAAAATTTGGCGATAAGTTGATTTTGAGAAATGGACCTGTCGATTGGGCTCCAAGGTCGTGAGATTTGACACCTCTCGATTATTTCCTGTGGGGCCACGTGAAGTCACTGGTTTATGCTGATAAACCAGCAACAATTGACGCCTTGGAGGTCAATATTGTTCGTGTTATTCGTGACATACGGCCAGCAATGCTCGAAAAAGTGGCCCAAAATTGGAAGTCTAGAATGCGCTTTGTCAAGAACAGCCGCGGTGGCCATATGCCCGAAATCATTTTCAAATGTTATTACCATGTATTGATGTTTCGAATAAAAAACTTTTTTTGATTAAAATTTAATTTTTTGTGTTATTTTTTACAATTTCAAGTTCTATCGGGCTTAAAAAGATACCCATTACAAGATCTACAAGGTCCGGAAAGTAATGCGCCTATTTTTTTTAAGAAATTTATTGAACTGATTCGTACAATTACTTAATATTCTTCGAAATACATCCCTCCTGCTTCAACACACTTGTTCAAACGAGATTTCCATGCTTTATATGCGTCCTGGAAGTCCTTCACTGGGATGTCCTTTAGTAACCTCGTCGTAGCCGCCTTGATGATTCCTTTGAGGAATTTTTTAAATCTTCGGGAACAAAAAGAAGTCGGGCGGGGCCACATCAGGACTGCAACAATTCCTGACACACTTCTACTCGATTGTTCTTTTGGTCATCGGTGAGCACTTTCGTGACAAGTTTGGCAAACATCTTCCGCATTTGAAAGTTTTTGTCACAATCTTGTGTATTCGGAAAGTCAAGTATTTCTGACATTGGGCGGACACTCATTCTTCGATCAGAGTTCAACAATTTGCGCACTTTGTGAACTGAACTTTCGTTTCGCGACGTTGGCGTGATCTGATCGTTGTTCGTCGGCGACCTCCTCACGACTCTCCGTGAACACTTTCTGCCACCTTTTGCACTGTGAATATGACATGCAGTTTGAAACAAAACTTTATCGCGTATCGCTGCTCGAGAGTTCGTTCCATCTTAATTTTGACAGAACACTCACACAAGGGTTCACTGAAACAGGCACTGTGGCGCTCCAGGAGCTGGAGCTGACTGGCGCGGTTCGCGCTGTATTCCTAAAACTTCCCCCTACCCTTCCATGCAAGCGGTAACGCTGTGCGACCAATAGTCGCGGCAGAAAAAAATAAAGCGCATTACTTTTCGGACAGACCTTGTAAGCATAAAAAGCACAAAATAAATATTATGATGGTAGTAACACATACAAAACAAAGATAATTCTTAATAAAATTTTGGATTTATAAAGGAAAAGACTTTCAAGTGAAATGTGTAAGAAGGGGACGAGAGTGAACAAAAACATTGTAGTATGCGTGGCAAATAAAAGGAGATGTAAATTCTAGAGGGAAAAAAATACAAAAATTGAATTTAAAGAAGAATAATCTACCAGTTGAAATTTTAAGAGATAATATTTGAAAATAGTGGTTATCAAAGTCCGTAGTAATTAGTAACAAGAAAGAAGAAACAACAATAATTTTCTAAAACTAAATATGATTTTATACGTATACTAGGACAAATGTGGGCGAGACAGGGCACTGAAAGAAAGGTTCCATTGAAGTGCGAGATGCATGGGGTTGCACTTGGTGAATAGCAGAGGAAATGGCCGACTTCAAACAATAAAAAAACTTTGGATGTAAGACAAATATGGATAGTGTAATAGATAGTGGTTTAGAGGCCAGTTATTTATCTTGCATAGATATTGAGTGTTAGGGAAATTTTGGTATGAATCATAGAAAGTTTGGAACAATGATTAATAACACTACTATGCAAGGTCTTGTTGTTTTTAAATGAAGATGTGTACGGAATGGATTTTTTTCGCAATTTTGAAAATTGTGTTCAAAAATCCGTATTATGTTAGGTTTTCCATAAATCAAAAAATGTGAGAATTAAAAAAAACGTAATTTATAATGACATTGATATGGCAACGTTTGTAAACTGTAAAATGTTCTCTGGAGGGACTGAATAAATGTGTAAAGAATATATAAACATAAATACATATTAATATCGAGTACAATCACTGAAATTGGCGATTTGACTGGCGCGTAATATGCGTTTAAATACTTTCCAGAGATATTTGATGAGATTGAGATCGGGGTTCTATGGACAGTCCCGTTTATAAATACATATCTCTCTAAATTACGGCAGAATGACCTTCGTTGTATGGATTGAACAGTTATTTTTTTGGTGCAGAAAAGGTGCATCCCCAAACTGTTATCAGAGGTTTGGAAGAAAAGAGCTGCTAAGAATCCTAAGATACATTTCAGCGTTTATCTTTTCGGCTACAGAAAGTAAGGACCTAGACCGAACCATCAAAACAGCCCCAAATTAGGATGCCTTTCACACTAAACTTTATTGTAGCAAGATTTCACAGAGCTTGTTTCTATTGTTTTACAGCCCAATATCATATGTGCATCATCCCAAGTGATGTTTGACATTGAGCATATTTATGTTAATCTTGTGAGCAACTGCACGACCATGAAAACCCATGTATTTCAGATGAACAATACTAGCACGACCAGTAACGGCAACATAAGAAGCATTTGGAAAATAGTGAGTGATTGTTGGTATTGAGAACAACCAATTTTTTATAGCTGCACTTTTCAAATTTTGAGGGCTATGATTAAAAACTTCCTATCGCTACTGTTTTATAACCTAGACGTTTCTATTTTATACTAACCTCATTTACAGTTAATTTAGGCACTTGTCGCACGTACAATATTTTATAAATCGATTTGTTGCAAAGATAACACCCAATCATTTTGCCATGTTCAAAATCACTTATATCTGCAACTTACCTAGTATCTGTTTAACGCAAATGTGTGATCTATTATATCACTACCTGCACTTTTATCATGTTCTATGTCATTTTAGTGCGATAAATAGTCAGATTTATCTCTTCGGAAGGATACCTTTGGCTATATAACATATTAGCAGTAACATTAGAAGGTCGTCTTGTGTTTTTAACAAAACCAAATATATACATCATTTTAATGTTTATTTTTATAAAAGAAGTTATGGAACATAACCAAAGCATGATTAACCTATAGGCTAAATAAACTGCACCTAGAGCACCATCGTTTGGGGGCATAAAAAATGGAGTTGAGTAAATGAAAAATGGGCTTAATCAGAGAAATTTGAATAGATTATAACTATTAAACATTGAAATTAATACATTCATCGACGTATAATACATTTATAAAACATTTATATTGCAACAAAAATAACATATTTTTTAAATTATTTATTAGCAATCAGAATATTAGAATACATTATATGAGCTAATTTTATGATTTATTTTTTATTTAATTCTTGCGCGTGAAGGGAATGACACCCAGTGGGCCATTTTTTCTTTAAGCCTTGGTTGTTGGGATCTTCTTTTAGTGAATCTATTATTGCATTTGGATGAGTTATCAGGTGGGCATGATATTTAGTTGCCTTTTGTTTTACAGCACTTTCACAAACGGAATTCCTAAGTGCACATGGAGCGTTTGGTTTGATACAAACCATGGTGCATTTGCGATGTTCCTCAGGATCGTGGATTAATAGCGCTGGATTATATTTACCGTGGATGTGTTGGCGTAAACTTCTGATTCATATAACCAGATGGGACGAATGATAGCCTTGTAGAGTAGTAATTTGTTGGTTAAAGTGAGGTGAGACCGCCGTCCAATGAGCCAGTTCAAGTTTTTGACTTTTAGGTCCATCTGCTTTCTTTTGTTAGTGGCATGTGCTTTGCAGATCAATCGCAAGTATTTTACCACATCTGCTTGAGGGACCGCTTTGTTTCGGATGTTAATTGGCGTACATGTTGAGCGTCTTGTTGTGAACGTAACATGGACTCATTAACTTTAATTCTCCATTTCATAAGCCATTTATCTATTAAATCTATATGTTCTTGGGTTTTTATAGATGCTATTATTGAATCTTCGTTACAAGCCATAATTTCCGTGTCGTCAACAAAGGTTTCTGTCACTATGGTTTGTAGTGGGTATGTCATATGTGTATAATAAGTTCAGGAGAGGACCCAGAACGCTTCCTTGCGGCAGCCCTGCTTGGATTGGTCTTATGTCGGAAGTTTCTTGCCCAATCCTTGTTTGAAAGAAGCGATTTTCTAGGTAGAATTGGAACAGCAAGAAATATTGATGGGGAAACTGCTTTTTAACCTTGTACAACAATCCTTATCGAAGAACTGGCTGACGTCCAAAAATATCGCTAAACAGTATTTTTTGTCTTCGATCGCTGTTTGCATTGTATTTATTATGCGGTGACACTGTTGTACCGTAGAATACTGATGACGGAAATCAAATTGATGATTTGGGATCCAATCAACTTTCCGAATTCTTTTGTAAATAAGCTTCTCCAGCAACTTCGATATTAAAGGGAGGAGGCTGATGGGGCGATAGGATTGAATTGGTTTTGGGGGCTTACCAGGTTTAGGTATAAGAATAATCTGGGCAAACTTTAATAGCATTGAATAATATTCGGAGAAACTGGAAGCCGTTATCTGGTAGTTGTTTTAGTAATATTGCTGTGATCAGGTCGTATCTTGGATATTTGCAATGGAGTACTAAAGTATTTTTCAACTTTATCGTCAGTTTCTTCTGAGTTGGAGTAAAGTGTTGTGCAAAAACATCTGCTTTTTCCCTGTCGGTTCTCTTCATGTTCCCGTGGGATCTTGTAGTGGAGGAATATGCGCTGTAGGTCGCTTGAAACCCTTATCAGCTTTCCATATTGTATTGTCTTGTGCGGATAACGAGTTCATATATATCTGAAAAGTTTCGTTTCTAATTTTTGGTGACGTTCTTCTTAATTTATTATTTAGCTGATTGAATGTTCTTCGATCATTTATGTTTTGGCTACGATGCCACTTAGCTCTTGCCTTTCGCTTTTATTTAACCAACTCCATTATTTTATTGGGAATATTAGGTGGGCTTATTTTTAGGTTTTGTGGTATTGCTGTAGCGTTCCATCCTGCTTCCTGAATGATAGTGATAAAATCTTTTGTGGCATTTTCTAGGCCCTCGTTAGTTTGTAGTCTTATATTTAAATTAATGTTTGCATTCAAGTATTCTTTGAATTCCTCCCAAACGGTTCTGCTATTAAAGAGCGAGGGTTTGAATATTCTATATATATTATTGTGGCACTGATAGTTGCGATTACTGGAAAATGATCTGACATGATGTCATAATTAGGTATTACATCCAAGTAATTTGAGGATAGGCCTTTTATGACATAGAAATCAAGCAGATCAGGGATCTTGTCAGGATCTGTCGGCCAGTAGGTAGCAGTACTGATGGAAAGATAATTGTAGTTCATATCATTTATGAGCTTAAATAGTTCCCTTCCTCTGGCTGTTATTAATCGTGAGCCCCAGTACGTATGTTTAGGGTTGTAGTCGCCACCTACAACAAATCTTTGTCGCATAGATTCAAAGAAGGGTTGCAGCATTTGTTTAGTCATGTTGGCCTTGGAGAACAATAAACAGCTGATACGTTTGACGGCATAGCTAATTTGTCTACTTCAATGGATGCAGCTTGCAAAAAATTGGTTTTATGCTGTGCAAGTTTATGATGAGCAATAGATGATCTAATTAGCACCGCTGCACTACCATGGGTAGTTCGTCGGGATGTTTCGTGTGGTATATAGAGTAATAAGGTATTTTCAAATGATTTGTTACAGTAAAATGGGTTTTGGAAACTTACATTATATCTATATTGTGTAGATTTAAGAATGTTTCTAGTTCTAGCTTTTTTTGTTGTAAACCGTTGGCATTCTATAAGGCAATTCGCAGAAACTGAGCCATTATTGTGTTACTTTATTAATGACGGTGGTTAGCATATTCATAATCATGATATTCTGTTGTAATAATTGATTGAAAAGGTTCTTAAACTTATTAAGAAATTGGTAGAGATTTATGTCTTGAGGATTTAAAGGGTCATCTTTAAGTGCCTGTGAGTAAGATCTGTAAATTGGTGCTGCGTGTTTAGAGGAGTTTAAACTTTCTGTTGCGTTGGCAGGAGACGCAATTTTGAGGATAGAGGTTTTATCAGGGAAGGTTTGTTTGGGTGGTATTTTCTCTGGAGGTCTTAATATACACTACATCCTTTATAGTTTGCCGGACGTGTCCACCACATAGTATGCAAGTAGCGGCGGTGTCTCTAGTCTTCTTGAAAAATTCTGGTGTCATGTTACCCTCCGCTTTTAACACAGGCATATTGCAGTATTTTTTTGTGTGGTTATGGTTTTGACACTTAGTGCATTAGACAATGTCATGAGCTGTTCTTGGAGGTTCAAATAGAATATTTTTATTGTGTAAATACCGCATATTATAGATTTCTTTATTATTATCGGCGGGCTTAAGATTTATAAAAAATGTTGTAAGAGGTTATTTTGTTGTTTTATGTCGTAAATTTATTATATTACGCACCCCCCTTTTCCGCTACAGCTTGTTTGATTTCTTCAATAGGTGTAGAATGATTTATATGTTTCAGTACTACTCGGTAAGGCCGATCTTGTTTCATTTGGTATATCTAATAAATTTTCGATATACATCGGGATCTTTTGTGTTAAACTTAACAACATTATTTGATATACATATTGTTGTATACTGCTCTTCTTCGGCGATTTATAGAAATTCCTCAGTCATTTTTTGATAGTTGATGACTGTGTGAACAAAAATAGGAGGCGCTTTGGGTATTCCTGAAGGCTCAGGCCGCATGTTTGTCTGCATGGTTTCGTCATGTCCTTGTAATAACGTTGAAAAGCGATTGTATAGTACCGGGGTTGATTTATATTTGCTAATTGGTTTTTCCACTCGTCTTTTTTTTGTTGCTTTTAACAAGTTGGCAGTTGTTGGTAGGATTATTTTCGACTTCCTCATCGCTTTTCGAATCGTCTACCAATATCTGTTCTACTGGTTTTTCTTGTTGAAGTATGTGAAGTTGTGGTTGGCTAGTTAACTGATTAGGAGGAAAATATTGAGGGTTGAATATTTGGTGCGGGATCGACTCAGTGTGGGCTTGTTAATTATATGGATACTGGGGGTATGTTAAAAAGGGAATTTGTTGCTGGAAAGCATGTGTTCCATTTGTTTGGAATTGATTATTATACTGATAAATTTGTTGGAAATTGTTAGAGCCTCTGCCGGTCGGCAGCATGTTTTTATTTAAGCTGCTTATGCAGCGTAGATATTGTGATTATAGAAGAGTATGAATTAATTATTGTTCACTTACGGTATTAAATTGTTAAATAAATAAATACATCTGACCTTAAGGCTGCGGCTCGGCATGGCGATATCGCAGGTAAAATTGGCTCGCACACGTCCACTCTGCTTCAATGTACGGACCGGAATCACAAATAACATATTACAAAAGAATTACTCAAGAACTTTCCAGAATGATCGATCACCATCCGTTGCGTTAGTATTATACATGGTATTATAATTTATAATTATTGGGCAGCAGTGCAGTCCTTGTGAATAAAGTTTAGTTTTGAATTCACATTTTATTTATCATCAAGGCTGACAATGAGTGGAAAAGATGGTCAAAATTTATCTAAGAGAAGCTAGTGAAACAGAATTTTAAAAGCACCTCAAAGAGTGTTTTAAATGGTAGGGACGTGATCAAGGAAATACCAAAATTTTGCTCACAAATGTCGCCCAAATTATAGTGCATCGAATATACAGCTGCAAGAAGCACAGAGCCTCACAGGGCTTTGAAAATCCAAGAGGTAGACCCAATAATATTACTCAATGACAATGTGGTGCGTAAATGACGAACTTCCTGAGTTGGTGGCCTACAATAGCATTCAACAAAACTATAACCCTAAATTTAAAGAATCTGAAAGACAGTATGCCAATAAAAAAAGATTTTGTAGCAATCAGTTGTTTTATAAAAGTTAATGCACGGAGAATCATCAAACGAAGTTGGTTGGTTTACTTAAAATAAATTGGATAAGTATTTTGCGTTATGGGAAAACAACATTTCCAACAACTAAGGAGTTTAATGATTTGAAAAATAACCGTACAATAAACGATCATAATAACAACTCTATACAAAAGACTGTATTTTAAAATTTATTAGTAGAGGTTTAAATTCACAATGTATGAATTATAAATTAGCAGAATAATAACAATACAAGAAAGAAACTCTGCATCGGCAAAATGTACTCTTAAAAGTTGTTAAAGTTGTGAAATTTTTAGCTTTATATGGACTGCTAAGTTTACGATGATAATAGACTCTGCAAGAAAAATGATTCTTTTTCACTTCAAAATTTAATTTTTTTATTGTTGAATATGTAGTAAATTATAATGTGAAAATAAAGTAAGAAATATTTTCTCATACTTATCAAGTAAAACTGTCAATTAATTCATTATGTTGTTAGCAGCAGAAAGTTAAGACATTTGTCCAAGTATAATTCCATAATTGTGGATTCATCGTCAGATATGTCGCGTGCTTTTTGTGGTATGCCACCTACGGTAGTTCATATTAATTAGGTTTTAACGTTTATTTATAATGGGTGCCATAAAGGTGAAAAATGTAGATCGCGAATTTTGTAGGTCTTGATCTAAATAACGGTTGACAGCTAGCGTGTCTGGGTAGTATTTACAAATATTTTAAAAATAAAAAAGTAAATACTCTGACTTATCCATTCTTTGAGCGGGCCACCCTTTACAACTAGTTAGTTCTGCATCTATGAAGGGTAGCACGTGGTCTGCAGAATTTTCTTCTTAGAACAACAAATCAATAACGTTTTTAATTATTCAATTATAAGATGGGATCTTACCTTAAAAAGGACTTTTTATGTTCATAAACTTTGTCGCCAATACCATGGAGTGTCCATGCTGATGCTAATCAAACATTATATAAATTGTACCAGAAGGTTCTTGATGCTGTGATGCATATTACTTATGATAGTAATCAGAATAATGATACGCAGTATAAAGCAAATGTTTACGCCAGAGTGGTAGAAGCGCAGACTGCAATATGAACGGACACGGGTTCTATTCCCGGAGATCTCTGATGCCTGGCGGGTGGCCTACATAGCAGTCGTCTAAGGCGCGGTGCTCGCCACATCACTCCGCACTAGAGATAATTCACGACCACCGAGCAGACAGAGTGAACATACGAGAGGCTTAATCTATCAGTTCGCAGGCCGTGCTCTAACACAGGGAGTTAGAGCCGTAGAAAAAAATAAAGCAAATTTGATATTGGAAAAACTCCTTGAGCCTTAAAATAGCATTGATGGTATGTTTTTGGAACAAACTTCTCGTAATATTTCGAGAAGTAAGTGAAATGTACAAACACAGCAAAGGTCATTAGTCTGCACGGTATTTTAGAAGCTTTTGTTTACACCCTTTTAAATTAAGATGAAATTTTAAGGCTAGAAACAAACTTTGAGATATAAAACTAACGTCTGCAAAACAGACGTTATAAGAAAAAAAGTTAAAAGTTCGTTTTGGTCAAAACCAAGACAGAAATTATGAGTTTTTTGGACCACAGTCTTTCGTGATAGAAAGAAATTCATTTTACTGGAATTGATTCTTTAAAACTCAACTTAGTACGAAAACAGAGCAGTCTATACAGAAATACATAGTGATTTCGGATTTCTATGAGAAATAACTAAAATGGAATACAGAATACAGCAGAGGACAAAAAAAATTGCATAAGTATGATTAAACATTTCCCGAGGAATGTGTGCATATAGTAGCATTGAGCATTTAGAATGAATAAAAGTATTGATAAAGAAGGTAAGGACACTAAACCAAAAATGGGATGTAGAGTCTACTTTTTCAAATCTTTCTAAGAATTTTTCTAAGTATGGCAGTTACTAACCACTGGGAAACGACCCTTTTCATTTCTTAAAAGAATAAAAAACTTTTTAAGATCAACGTTAAAACAAGAAAAGTGAGGGATTTTGCATTTTTATCTATTAAAAATGAATTTTAACAGCCTTTATTGATGAGATAGCAGATTATTTTTAATTTTTTAAATAAAACTTTTTAGAGGAAATGGATGTTTGTTATTTTTTTCTCTTGTTAATATGTGAATGTATGTAAACATTGTATTGAAGTATTTGCATGCAACGGAAAATAAAAAAATCAAATTTATGTTTTGTCTAAACAATCAACCTCTTTGTAATTTTTTGGTAACGTCCCAAACACGAAAATTTGAGGGAAGATGGGTGAAAATTTGTCAGTTTAGAGTACCAACACTATATTCAGGCCTGACCTTAAGTCGTAAGATTTGTAACTCTCTAATATATTTATGACTAAAAAAAGTAATAAATAATATTACAATTTTAACGTATTTGGTATTTAAATAAATTTGTATGAAATGATTATATACCAGTGTACATTATTTTTGAATTGCCTATGGGCAATTATTGAAACATTGACATAAAACGCAATGTAATTTTTAACTGCGGTTTGTTTTAAATTTCATTTCATTTGAATAAAATTTAAGTGGCATGATATTGGTGCTAAATAATGGCTGAAACGCTGCAAAACAATGCTCTGGATTTCGCTCCAGCCGCACCACCAATTACCGCAGAAAGAGACGCGAACGTCTCGCTTTTTATTTATATTCACGAAAACGAGGCAGCGCTTCGTTCCGTTTCGTTTCGTTTAACAAGTATTTACGTCCCCGAGAACTCGTAAAGCATGAGCCTCGAAATAAAACCGCGCGATCGTGTCTTCCTGTCAACACTTGCGCCTTTTCGGTTGTTAGCGCTGCGCGCTCGACCGCTCTTAATTAAAACTTTAAGCTCGGAGAACCCAGAGTCGAACAATGCTGATCGGTTCGAGCCGAAATTATGCGCCTCATTGGCAGGAAAGCTACTTAAGGCTGCCCGTGCAGGTTGACGATCCAAGCGGCTCGTGGAGCGCCGAAGGGTGAAAACTTATCTGCCGCCTTTCCCGGCTATTCATTGCAATCGGGCCGCAGTTAATTGGAGCCAATATAAAGCAAAGCGTCTGGAGCCCGCCCAGATCGAATGGTGCCATAAAGTGTACCCACGAGGATCATGAGGTCGTTACACGTAATTTAAGAGATCTTTCAGGAAATATCGCCATAAATTGCCGGTACGCGGGAGGCGTACTCGGCCCTGTTTAATGCAGATTTCTTGATTTATGTAGCGCATAGACAAAGAAATGGTAAAAATTAGCGAAATGCGCGATAGGTACAAATCGAGATTAATATGCAGAACTTTGTTTCTGTTTCTGTAAGCTCTTTAGTGCTGATAAATATTTCCGATTAATAATAAAAAAGTTAAAGAAAATGAAGTAGAGGTTACATTTAGTTTTCGTTTTTTTTTATTTTTTATTAAAAAATTACTTAAAAATGTGTTATTGGCCAAGTATTGATGAATGTGCTGTGCTGTATGGAGGATTACTTTCATAAAATTTAAGGAACCTAACTCTTAGTATTACAACCAATTAGCTATTTTAACACTATCTTAAATTAGTAAAGAGTTTTTAAGCATAACTTTTATCCAATAGTCCCAATCAGTTATATTGTTAGTGCAATCATACTCATTTCCGCAGTGTTTTAAATTGTCGTACTATGCCCTGATTTTAGACTTCTATACCTGAAAGGGAAGCCATATAAAATCGGTGCGGACGTTTGTCTGTCCGTCGCGACTTTTAACTCGAGAACTACTCAACCTAAAGACATAAGAGGGGTTCCATTCGAAAGCCTATGACATCCGCGAGCTGGCATAGGTAGGTTGTCTTACAACACACTAATATGGGTTTTTAGCGGACCCAGCTTCCAATATGTTATTCCTTATAACTTTTGATCGAGGCAGCTTCCAAGCTGGAGATTAGATTCTATTTCTGTCATTTATGACATCTGTCACGCCTTATAATTTTTGAATACTACCACAGTTCCACTAAACTACTTCCACTAAAACCATTTCCACTGAAGCCACTTCCAAGAATTACCTCTTTCACTAAAAACCATTTCAACTGAAACCACTTCCACTAAAATACCCTTTCCACTAAAAAATAAAACATAACAAAACAAGTTTAGAGGAAGGGATATTTTTAACAAATTTATTTGAAAATGCGCAAATTTAAAGTTAACAAGTTGAAAAATTAAGAAAATTAATGGAAATAGTGCTTGATTGGTAAGTATTTTAGAAATTAATGATAGAAAATGTTAGAAGCTATCTTAAGAAGGTGTTCATACATATCATTCTTAATAAATTTCTTCCTAGCAGCACGAGAAATTACCACCAGTAATTGCTCATTTGCAGTCACATAGCGATGATGCGGAGTATTTTTAAGAGATTCGACTCCATTAGAAATGATGCGACTTCGAATGATACCTTGTTCCTTGCGAAGTCTTCCCATGAAAATGTGGATAGTCAAATGAGATGCCCCCATACGATCGAGAAATGGATGATGCCATCATGTCATCATCAACAATGTCCATTGTAGATCGCTAAATATTGATTTCAAATATCAATTGGAAACATAGCTTTTGCGTCTTCCAAGCCAATTTCGTTCAAAATAGTGTAAAAATTCCTTCAAAGCTTGGGAAAGCAAAAGTCACTGTGAATAATGGCATCATATCCTTTTAAAACTTCATTTATTGGAAGAAAAGCAAGAGTACCAAGAGATTTAAGCTCACGAAAAAATCTAGGATTTGCTGTGTCATCGTAAAGTTTCTTGATAATCGGAATCTGCTGAATTTGACGGAAAAGAACTTGACCTATGTGGAAAAAGCATCCTCTAATTGTGATAAAAGGGAAAACAGACTTGAATGCCTTGTGCTTGGCTTGTTCAAAATGCACACATACGCTTGAAGGGGCTGCCGTCGGAATCATTTTATTCACTTGTTCCAATACTTCAGTATAAGTTCCCTCCGATTTGTTACAAAGGAGAGCATAAACAAGAGAAATACATACACCTGAAAACACAATTTTATTAGATATTTAGTTCACGAGCAAAAGGAGGAGTGGGGACCATACTAGCGTGAGATGGAGCACGCGAGCGTAGCGGGCTTCGCGGACACTCGCGTGTAGGGGTTTCAAAGTGGGCGCAGCCCTTTTTGAGGTTTGAGTGAAGTTTTGTGGGTAGAGAAAAAAGTAAAAAGCAGTGTTTGGAAAGAGAAAGAAGATAGGAAAAAAGAAGATATTTAGCAAATTCTTACCTGGGTCAGTCATGGTGTGAATTGTCCATAATTGTTTGAAGATATTGGGAACAATCTTGAATGTTCCATCAGCAAGCCAGTGAGGAGAAGAGTGGAGTTGGCGAAGATTTTGCTTTGCAGAGAAAACAAGAGTTCGATTCTCGCGTTGATTGCCGTAGAGAAGAAAATTCTCCTTTTTACCACCAAGATTAATTACCTTATCGGATTCCGAAACGATGAGTTTAGCGGCTGATTGTGGATTGATTGGATTTCCAGCCGCTTGTTTTCGACAGCAAGCAGCTGTTTGTTTTTGTCGGTTGGAGGAACCGCAACGATAGTTTCCTCTAGTTTTAAGGTGCAAGTTGAGACGATGGATAGAGGAGTATCCTTGCGTTTCTTGGCTTTCATTTTGATTTCGCCCATTGTATTTTAACAAGCGGGCTTTTTGGGCACCAAAGTGTGCATATGTGTTTATCTGAAAATATGGAAAAATTAGCATTTTGCATTCGTATTAAATAAATTATTACTTCATTTTAGTACGAAGAAGAAGAACTCTTTTGTCAGATCCGATATATGTAGTTAGAGGGTGACAACAGTTCGTAGTGTTGTAGTCTAAATATCTCCAATAGCCGACAGGTGTTTCATCCACCCAAATATGAGACCCTGTAAAATCAACAAATTACAATTATATTTAATAAAAATAAATTTACTTACCATTTTTCTTACGGGTGTATCCTTCGTGGACCAGTTGAGTCTGTCCCTGGAACTCTTGGAAGTCTGGAGATTCCAACAGTAGCCATGGTTAAAAGTTGAAATAAAATTTATGAAGAAGGTTGACGAAAAGTAGTTAGGCAAATGAAAAAATTTTGAAACTAACTGACTGAGAACTGAGATGGTGTGCTCCTTATATACCCCAAGAGAAAGGTATGGGATTAGTTGGGATTTCTCGCAGAGCAATTTGACCAAAATTTCTTTAAGTTTTTAGTACTAAAATTAGGAAGCAGAGAAAACTAAAAGAAATTTTTTGGAAGAGATTAGTCTCTTTTATTGATGGTGCATTTTGAATTTAAAAAGAATTATAAAAAAACAAAAAGGGAAAGTAAACAAATGCTGAATTAATGAAGGGAAGAATTGTATTTCACATTTCTATATTAGGATTAAAATGCACTGAAATGTAAAAGATTTGAATAATCTACAGTCGAATTACAGAATGTTTGGCTTTTAGTGGAAGGGGTTTTAGTGGAAATAGTTGTTAGTAGAAGTGGTATAACATGTAATTTTTGATCTGTGATAAATAGAGACATAACGTTTTCAGTATTCAACTAAGGACCATAAGTCAAGTCCGGACGGCAAAAATCAACCTGATAATCTCTAGACCGGTTTGACCGGAAGTAGCCGCAAATTTTTGTTTATTATAGAAACCCCGGACATTGGTCGAAAAGAAGTTCCATGCCCTTACTTGTTTTAAGTATCACATAGTATTTTTCACAAGTAGCAGTTCAAATGGTTTCACTAGTTTAAAGACCCTATTAATTTTGTGTTGATTTCACAAAATACTCCGTAATTGATAGATGTAAACAAAATGAAATGGACAATTAACTCATTTCAACCTTATAAATCGCCGGGATCTGACGGCATTTATCCTATTTGCAAGGCGAAGTATTGTTTTAAAACTAAAAAAAAACTGCTTTGGAGGCATATTAGCGATGGTATATTAGTCATTTGACCTTCACATCAAGACCAATATGCATACAAAGGAGAAGTATCTACATAAACACCCTTGTATCCATTTGTTACCAGAGTAGATAATGCTGTAGAAAACAAAAACCACCTTTTTGCATATTAATGAAGTGTGTGCTAATGCATCTCTAGATTCAATTATTAGAGTGTTGAGGAGTCAAGAATTCAACGAAAAAAGCTGCAGCTGGATAAACTGTATGCTCAAAAGAAAAATGAGGATTCAAGTTGCGAGGGATGTCCGCAGGGAGGGGTTTTGCCTCTTCTGTTATGGAATCTTGCAATAGCATGCTGTTAAGGATACTCGAAGGAAACGAATATAGACCGTAGGAATATTCAGATAACTTGGTCATACTATCCCAGGGAACATTTAACAATACACTTAGGGAGCATATGCAAAAAGTCCTAAATTTGATTACAAACTGAATAGATGCAAAAAGACTAAGTATAAGTTTCACCGAATCAACTATAATGGCAATTACAAAAAAGGAAAACTTAAAGGAATTTAACCTCTTAGGTTTCGAGGTGTAAAAATAAAGTTATCAGATAAGGTAAAGTATTTTAGTAATTTTAGACTAAAAACATATCTAGAATCAGCACATTTAAAAACTCAAAAAGAATGCGGCGGCGACACTAGTATGAGCCAGACGAGTTTATTGAAAAAATATGGGGTTCAAAACCTGGGAATAACGGGTGCTATAAAAACAACACGGACAGTGGCAATGAAGACACTGCAAGATCTCTCTTCTCTTTATTTTAAAATCAGAGGCAGTCGCGTCTCTTTATACATCATTTCCAAAGAAAGTATGGAAGTAGGATATCTAAAAGTTTGAAATATATATAAAAGTATATTGGACATGAAAACAGACAAAATGACGCCAATATTCACATCCAACATAAATTTCAAGGTCAATATAATAGATCAAAATAAATGTATAAACAAAATAAGCAACAGGAACACAGTATCTAGTATATAAGTACATTGAAAATTGAGTTTGAAAAGTGATGAGGCATATATTGTGAAAACAAAAACTTGCAGTTACTTTTTTCATTAGGAAAATATGCATTCCTTTTTTCAAGTAAAAATATTTGCTATATTATAGTGTCCAAATATAAATAGGTGAATAAATATATTCACGGACTGTCAGACATCCCTGAAAGTGTTAAAAAAAAAAATAACATTCACGCTGGTATGGGAATGTCGCGAAGAACTCGGGGCTCTGGTAGACCACAGTAACTTTACTTTGTTGTGGTTATCAGGCCACTGTTGAATTGTAGGCAACGTGAAAGCTGATGAGCTTGCATAAGAAGGATCATATATAGGTCCCGAACAGGCTCTGGGCTGTAAATGAACAACCCTAGTCCGAATGAGAATATTGGTCAAAAACAAAAAAAATAAATACTAGTAATATATACCGGGACAAAGGTATTGGAATATTCTCGTAAAAGGATCATTTGTTAAAAGAATTGAACGATTGTTACTATAAACAGAAATCACATTGCAAATTATTACATGTCTTCTCACAAGGAGGTAAGATATTTATGGAAAACCAATAATTAATCTTAGAAAAATACAGCAAATATCAAGTAAGGGACTTGGACAGACTAGTATACGTAACGAGAATACTGGAAAAGTGCTGCAACGAAAATGAGAAAATGCATAGCTGCAATGCTACCGAAAACAGAGGCAAATGGTTTTCAACAAAACAAATTGGTGTTCAGATGAGGGATGGTTTTTGGAATGACGATGTAATCTCTCCTTGTGGGTCTCTGCAAATCTTTTGATTTAGCTGTTGACTCAATATGTACCGATGCAGTTTGTTTTAATACTTTTGAGTCGACTTATATTTGCGCACTACCACAGCTGGATGCCGTAGGTGCACATAGGCTTTATCATTTAATTTTACAGTAATATTTACCGCAGCTAAAAAGAGTAGATTCTGTTCTGACAAGCCTGTATGTGTTTTTTCTTTATGTAATTTTGCTATCTAGGCTTTGTATCTAATGCCATTCTTAGATAAATGGCTAAGTTGTAGTAAAAAATAACTTGATTGTTAGTTGCTGGAACATACTGATCCTGTTTTTTCTAAAGTCAATATGATTAGATTTAATTTCGTTATGTTCAATCTGCCATTCTTTTATTCCACTTATATATCAAGTTAAATAAAATACAAAACTGGCTTAAAATGGCGAATCAAAGTCTATACAAGTCAGTTTTACAATGTGAAAAGAAACATGCTAAGCATGGTTAGGTTCAACAATTGCTAAAGTCCATAACCTGCCGATGCAAAATATTTTGGGCCGGCGATTCGCCTAGAAGAAACTTGTATTTTTCAAATCTAAATGATTAGAACTTAAATTGAGCCAGATGTACTGGATTGGTATATGCAAATCACGACTGTCTTTAAAAGGAAAATTATTGCTATATAAATCCATCTTCTGGGGTACTGTGTCAATCAATCAAATATCATTGCAAAGGTTTCACAACAAGGTCCATTTATGCTACCGTCAAAGCTCTCTATTATGTACCCAATGCTTGAAAGAGGCATATTAATTGCGCCAATCAAAGAAGTGATTATTTAGTTCAGTAAAATATATCTCAGGGCATCAGTGCATTATAATAAGTATGTGCAAAGTAACTAAGGAAGCTAAGAAAAACTATTCCCTTTATTTTGACTATCTGAAGCTATTCATAGTTTAGTTATTGCACTATTCATATCTAAGTATATAGCTATAACGGCAATATCGCCGAAAAACAGCCATTTATACTTCTTTTGGTTTGACTAGTGTATAATAGGTAAAATAGTGGCTCTAACATGTTATCTCTGCGACACTCTCTCTTTAATTGGTTTAAGATCAATATACACGTATTTAACCTCTAGGAATTTGTCCATATTGAAGAACAACCCATGATGCCAAACATGATCAAACGCTTGCGCCACACAAAGACACGGTCACATATTTTTTATTCTCTTCAAGTGATCGTTCGATTACGTCTTTAATTCCATACACTTGATCGATTACAGAATGTTTATTCCAGAAGCCAATTGGTATTCAGGAACAAACTGTCTATTGTTGATGATTGGTGTAGGTCTATTGAGCACTAGTTTTTCACAACTTTGACATCATCAACTGCACTTTATTAGGATTTTTCTCGGTTTCCAAATTACGATCATTTCCACGGACTCCCAGGCTTTGGGCATAAATCTTAATCTAAGAGCACTATTAATTAAGATTGTTATATACATTATTGCTTTCCGAAGTAGCTCATTTAACATTTTGGCACGAATTAGATCAAAATCTAAAGATTTAGTAAAATTGATGTTGGTGTTAGTTAATAATGATAAGGCTTAAACACCTCGCATGTGAATACAGTCTGCGAACTGAGAGATTGAGGCCCTCATATAACGCCACTTACTGTCCGATCCTCGCGTATCATCCTTGATGCGGGGTGATGTGACGTTTTAGCCAGCCGTATAATTACCTCTTGTTCGAGTGAACGCAGGTACTTAATTTCTTGTAGTGATTGAGTAGGCTACTCACGGGGCACCAGAGAGCTCCAGAAATGAAATCAAGTCGTTTGCACCTCTGTGACGCGCCTCAATCGCGCGACTTCAATGGCGCTCGATTGTGGTCTTGGCTTTTTTAATTACTTTTTTAAGGTCACTTGTTGGATAAATTCTCTATATTCCAACTCGCTTATCGATTTTCATATGATTTTAACATTTTCCCCAAATGTTCCACAAAAGCATCGGTTTTTTCTTGGCTGCTCCTTTAGGCCCATTGCTTTGTGAAAACCTTTCACCTCTTCCTGTCTTTTGCAATCTCTTTCCACCCTCTAACAGCTTTTGATTTCAGGTTTTCCCAAACAGCTTCTCTCTACGTTTTCCTCGGCCGACCTTTTCTTCTTATCCCACCAGGTATTTTCCAAACAATGTTTTTTACAATTCTGTTATTGTCCAACCTTTCCATATGCCCCAGCCACTGTAGTCTTCTAGCCTTTGTGACTTGTATTATGGGGGCTTCTTTGTACAGCTCATACACTTCCGTATTCGTTCGTCTCGCCCATACATTCTCCACTTTTTTCCCACCAAAAATCTTTTGTAGGAGTTTCCTCTCCCATCTTTCTATTTGCTGACGATTTTTCTCTGTTAGGGTCCATGTCTCACAGCCGTACGTTAGTGTCGGTCTGATTATTTTAGTTTTTAGCAATTCTTAGATTGATTTCTGTTTCTTCATCGCACCTGTTATCTATCAGCACCCCCAGGTACACGTATTCTTTCACTTCTTGAAAGACTTCTCCTCCACTTTCTGTTTCAATCGTTAAGTTATCTATACTTTCTGATCCTTGTTGGTTTTGAAGTTTCATGTATTTGCTTTTTTTTCATTAATTTGGAGGTCTACCTGGTTTGCTGCACTGATCAATCGTTCTCCCACTTCTTTTAATTCTTTTTTATTTCTAGTTATTAACAAAATGTCGTCGGCATACGTCAGGCATTGGTGGCTTTTGGTAAAAATCGTCCATGTTGTGTTTACTCTGCTTTCTCTTATTACTTTCTCCAATATTAGATTAAATAAAACTGTAGACAGCGGGTCTCCTTGACAAACTCCTCTTATAATTTATATATAAATTACTTTTATATATAAAAGTAATTTTTATTGCGTAATCATAGTTGATAATCTATTTAAGATAGTCTTGCTACTTCTTGCAATTTGTAGACAAAATTTTTGATTTATGTCTCCAATTTGTTGAAAGTTTTGGCCGAGATGTTCACCTGGTATTCTTTTCTACATACAACTGAATTTATTTGCTGCATTTGCACACATACTCCGCGAAGCGATTTCCGTGCTTGTAATGAATTTTAACAATCGTCACTCAGTCCTCCATTGAGTAACGTTCAATGTTAACTAATCGCAGTATACTTACTACGAATTTTTTTTTAAATTTAACTTATTGATTATTTGAAATACAATAAGCAAAAATGATGTGCGGCAAAGGTGACAAGATTAGACCTGGGAGTAGGGTCTACTGAGCCTATCACTGGGGCTACTTGTAAAATTAAATATAAACTAAAATTTAAAGTTACTGCAAGTGCTACATATTTACAACGCTACTGGATTAATCTATGAGGTACGTCAAATAGGGTTAATAAGAGACGATTACTATGATATTTTAAGTATTTTAGGTATTTTTCATTGTACTTCACTATTTTTAACAGAGTTCACGTTAGTTAACTCAAGATGTCTACGTTTCTGAGAAAGTGAGGAGCATTACACATATCACGTAACACTTTAGTGTGGAAGTGTTCAATAATTTGAATATTAGAATTGGAATGAGGAAGTAGGAAGCCTGAAGCAAAAGTGGGATATCCAGCAAGGCGCTTGGATGAACAGAAAAGAATGGAAAAAAATATTGAACTCCGGAAGACCCAGATAGAGGTTAAAATACGGAAAGAAGAAGAAAAAGAATTGTACGCTGTAGGTCCATATGGGCTTGAAGGCTACATTGTAGACGAGCAGTTTGTTGCGGAGAAAAAGTGTGGATTTTCTTCCTAAGAGTCAGTAATGTTCATTGAATTTTAAGTTGAGTTATTTTCGTTTTTCCATATGTGGTATTTTTATGTGAGATGTTTATCTAGGTGCATACCTAAGTATTCACCTGTGCTACTTGAGGTAACGGCACATTGTTCATAAAAACTTGAGGTGTGTTTGCTTTACTTTCCTATGCTGCGACTTAGTTTCATTAATTTTTATTCTCCACTTTTTAGCTCACTGTTCTATATCATGTAGGGTAGTTTGTACAATCTCAACAACTGGAACGGGTCTTTATATTTAACCAAAATAGCTTTGTCGTCGGCAAATGTTGTTGTGAATGTTCGATCACTGGTTGGTGGATCAGTGGTAGAGAAAATATATAGGAGAAGCTCTAACATGCTACTCTGAGACACACCAGAGCGGATTGGGTAAAGGTCGGTTACCTGCTGCTCATATTTAACTTGGAAAAATATATTTTCTAATTTTCAATTTTAGTATCTTAACGTTTTTCTTAGATCACACTTCTTGAAAATGGTTAGTAGTAATTATTTCTGATTTATCACTGATAATTGACATATTGTCTCCAGTAGAGTTTAAATTATAATCTGATTTAGGTGCTGGCGTTAGTAAATCCAGCTATCGTTTCTGCAGACATGAATTCCGCTGAGATAAAATTATGCTGTGTAGGGTATGGTAACATCGTAGGTAAGTAACGCTAGTTGGGGCAAAAAGCTAATAAGATTGCCTTGCTGGTGAGTAAATTGCGAAGTAAACGTTTGTTGACGTTGCTGCTATTAAATTATTTGCGATTTGTTTGTATTCTGCTCGTTTTCATTACCGAATAAAGCCTTAAGATACCTAAAAATTCATTCTACCAAATAAAGAAGAAAAAAGTTTTTAATCTTATCACTCAACTTTTTGTGAACCAAAAATCTGTTACAAATCTAATAAAGGCAAACAAGCTAGACATAGAATTAAATTTTATTTTTTATCAGAAATGCTCAAGATAGGAGGAGAAACAATCATAAAATGGCTGCAGATAATATTTCAACAAGCATGGAGAACAGAAAAGATACCGGAGGACTGGGAGAAAAATATCATAGTGCCCATATATAAGAAAGGAGAAACAGTTAATTGCAACAACTATAGAGCAATATGTTTATCATCAGTGCCCGGTAAAGTGTACTAGAAAGTCATAGAAAAACGATTAAGAAATGAGATTGAGGACAAAATGGAGCAGGAACAAGCAGCGTTCAGGCCCGGCAGACAAACCCAGGACCATATATTCACAATACGAAACATAATAGAAAAACAATAGACAAAAACAGAGACACTTTCTTGGCCTTCATAGACCTTAGGGCTGCTTTTGATCTGGTACCAAGAAGGCACATATGGAATGCACTGGAAGAATTAGAGACAAGCCAAAAGTTAACACGAATAATAAAAAGCATCAACAAAAAGTAGTAGGCAAAGTAAGACTAAATGGACACAAGTCTGAGGAATTCTACATGAATAGAGGGTAAAGCAGGAGACAGTCTCAGTCCACTGCTATTCATCATATACATGAATAATATAATAACAAAATGCAAAATAAAACCAGAAGAACAAGAATAGGATATCATAATCTAACACCAGTAATGACCCAAGATTTAATTTATGCAGATGACATACTCTAATAGCCGGAAATCCACAAACACTACAAAATAACATAAACATTTGGAAAAGAAACCTGGAGGAAAAGGAATGGAGATAAACACTAATAAGAGTAAAGTTATGCAAATTACAAGAGAAGATAATATAGAACAAACTGCCATTCTGATAGAAGATAAACAACTGGAGTATGCGGATAAAATGGAATACCTTGGAACAATCATCAGTAAAGATGGAAAAATAGAAGAGGAAATTAGACACGGAATAAGTAAAGCAAACAAAATATACTACCAAATAAATAACACTTTAATAGGCAAGAAAGAGCTTAAAGTTAGAACAAAAATGCATTTATATAAAACCATCTATACACCTGCACTAATATACGGAGCGGAATCTTGGACATTAGTGGATAAACTCAGATCAAAAATAACAGCTTCTGTAGTGGGCAAGACCAGGAGAGATAGAGTTAGGAACAAAAGCGTAAGGGACGAATTAGAACAGTAGCCAATAATAAGAAATAGAGAACAAACAATTAAAATGGTACGGACACCTTATGCGGATGAGAGCTGACTCATACCCTAGGAAAATTTTTGAAACCAGACCAGAAGGACAGAGGAAGAGAGGCAGGCCCCGAATCAAATGGGAGGATAATATCAAAGAGTTGGCAAGGAAAAGAGGGAAGACCATTCAGGAAGCTAGGACGTTAGCGATGCAAAGAACCAACTACAAGAAATGGATAGAGGCCCCAACGCTGTAAGGCATAAATGGGAAAAGAGAAAGAAGAAGAAGAAGATGTACAAGTGACTGTTTTAAATTTACAAATTTATTCGGAAAAGGTGAAGAAACCGAGAGACTATTTAAAATCAAGTTATTGGCAATTTAATTAATGGATTCGTACTTAGATCGTGGCAACTATACCTTTTTGGACAATTTTTACAATAATGTTACTATATAAGAAGTCGTTAGGAAGAAAAATGCTTACTACTGGAACTTTGCATTCAAACAGGTGAGAAAATCCAACGACAGTGATAATGTAGAAAATAAAAAAGGGGAAGAAAGTGACAGAGATATAGAATAGTTTATATCTTAATGGTAGGACAGATGAGAAGTCTTATGTATAATGACAAAATACCATCCCAGACGTATTACAATAAAAAGTTTATGATTCTATAAAGCACAATTTTATTTTCCAATGACAAATGGGATTTCTGTCCTAATAATTAATTCATTTGTTATTTTTTCATATCAATTTTTTTTTTCTTAATGTGTTGCTCCCGACTTAGTTTGTTATCTAGGTGGAGACCCAACTAAGTGACCGAGGCTGCCTGAGAAATTTTTGTGTTGTTCATATAAATTAGTCGGTATTGTTTTTTGCGTAGTGTAAAAGTTGCATGAGACGACTTTTGTCTATTTATTTTAATTCTCCTTTTCTGCGGCCATACTTGGAGCGTGTTCAAATATTGAAGAAGTGGTAAGACCTGGCTGATATTTCTGTGTGAAGTAAGGATCACCGTATCATCTGCAAACCGATACTATCGGTACTTGAGGTTTGAAGTAAACAAACAGCAGCGGTCCTAGGATTCTGCTATGAGGGACTTCCGAATTAATGGGATGCACAGTTGAGACATCGTGATTTAAGCTTTTACGAAATATTCGTTTGGATAGATACGATTCGAGCAGTTTAAAGAACGTAGGTAAATATGTTTTTATTTTATATAACAACCTAAGATGTTAGACCTTATCGAAAGCTTGGATTACGTCTAAGGGTATGGCTGGGCCGTATTATTCATTTTCCAAGACTCTATTAATGAAATAAGAATACGGTGGAAACGTTGCGCTGTGATATGACCCCGTCGAAAGTCAAACTAATAATGGGGAATCCAGTCGTTAGATCAATTATTTCAAGTAATAATTTTTCTGAAAGTTTAGAAACTGATGAAAGTAAGTAAGACGTGACGTTCTTAGCGTCCTTTCCAAGTTTGTTAATTAAAATTATTTCTGCTACTTTTAATTTGTCTGGGTAATATTGTATTTGAAATATTGCATTGAATAGGTATGTAATCACTTCTATACCTTCTCTGGGTAATTCTTTCAGCATTTTTACAGTAAGGAGATCCATTACAAGTGATTTTCTAGCATTTAGATATTATATCTCTTTTTCTAGTTCCTTTAGTGTAGCAGATGCTACTACTTTAGTTTTTGGTATTAACATTGGTAGAAAATTTCTTTGTCTGAAACATTACCGTAACGACGAAAAATTTTATCAAAATAATTCACAAACTTTAGCTTTGTTTTGGTCGTTCTCGTCCCATTGTCGATATATTGGACTTGACATTATTATTATCTCACCTAAGGATTTAATAGTTTTTAAAGTTATCGTAGCGGCTTAAACTTGCAATATAGCTCTTAAACGATTCTATGTTCCAAAATTTTAATTTTGTTTTTAGTTTGCTGCTTAAGCAATTAATAGTAGTTTTATTAGACGGAACATAACTTCTTTGTCATTTTGCTCTCGCTTTTCTCTTTTCCGTTACTAAAGGGAGTACAAATAAATCTTCGTTGTTTTTTATCAAAAATTAGGCATTTCTTATAAAAGAACGGAATCTTATGTTTTATTCCAAGTATTGTCCATCGCTAGCCACTACTTTTTCCCATCTTTCTGGCACCGTACGGATACCGCGCCGGAAGAACGCTTCAGCTTTTGAGGCTATCCAAAAATTGACCCGATTTTTGGTATCTTCATATGATGTGAAGTGCTGTTAAGCCAGGCCATGTGCCATCGATCGGAACACGTGATAATTGGAAGGGGTAAGTCTGGGGAATACGGCGAGTGGGGTAGGACTTTCCAATTGAGTGTTTCCAAATAAGTTTTGACCGGCGCCGCAACTCGTGGATGAGCATTATTATGCAGGAGAATAATTTTGTCGTGTCTGGGGTAGTAGTGGGCGCGTTTTTCCTTTAGTGCTCAGCTAAATTCCATCAATTGTGTTCGGCAGAGAGCCCCAGTAATGGTTTCGTTCGGTTTGAGCAACTCATAATACACGACACCAAGTTGATCCCACCAAATACACAATATGAGTTTTTTTCCATGAATATTCGGCTTGACTGTCGATGTTGAAGCATGGCCACGTGGTCCCCATGATTTCCTCTTCTTTGGGGTATCGTAGTGAATCCATTTTTCATCACCAGTGACTATACGATGCAAAAAACCCTTTCGTTTATGCTTGGCAAGCAGCATTTCACATGTGCAAAATCGGCTTTCAAAGTTTCTCGACTTCAGTTCTTATGGAACCCAATTTTCTTTGGTTTCATTCCCAACGATTCTAAACGATGTGAAATTGCTTGTTGAGTCACTCCTAATGTAAGTGCATGTTCTTCTTGCGTTTGGCAGTAATCTTCCTCCAATAATGCTTCCAATTCCGCGTCTTCGTACACTTTCTTCTTTCCGCTACGTTCTTTGTCTTCGACGTCAAACTCATCGTTCTTCAATCACGACAACTTATTTCAATTAAAGCAGCCTCACCATATGCTTCTACAAGCAATCGATGCACCTCATCTGCACATTTCTTTAAATTAAAGTAGTAAATCGAAAGTTTCCGCAAATGACGCTTATTCGACTCAAAACTCAACATTTCTACACAAAAAAATTATGTGATGCTGTTACAAAAACGCTAATATTTTAATGTTATGGTGTTGCCAGATGTCCAACCTTACAGTATCTCGTTTTACATTTGACAATTTCAACCATAACTTACTGGTGAGGCCATCTTTTGTCAAACGGCGGAGACTTATTTGTACTCCCTTTAGTTTCTTAATGGAATGTTTATGCCGTTATTTATGAGCTATTTTTAGAGTGCTTTGTTGCACTGCGATTTGTAAAAATTGTATTATATTATTTGTTGTTACCTCAATTTTGTTTAAATTTTTCAGGTTTAGTGAAAGATCAATATCTTTAGTTATTTTCTTGCAATACTGACCTTAACCAGTTCTTAAGCTATGGAGTTTGGAAGTTGATGGTATAATGATGGGACACGTGTTAATTGTTGGGGTATGATCAGAGAATAGATTGTAATTGATTTTACATCTAAGTAAAAAGAAAAAATTCTATATAAAACGAAGAATTCTAAAAGATCCAGCGTTTTGTTTGTGTCTGTTGGCCAGTATGTGGAAGTGGCTGTTGGCAAGCAGGAATAGTTTCTCTCTTGTAATAAAAATGATAGTTTTCTGTCTTTAGTGGTAGATGTGAGAGAAATCCAAACAATATTTGTACTATTATAATTTTCTGCTGCCATAATTTTTGGACCCAGGGTAAGAAAGAATGATTCAATTTGATTTTTTTTTGGTTGCGCTTTGGAGGACCGTAAACAGCAGTTAGAGTTAGTTCGTATAGAAATACACAAACTTGTATTATAGCTGCCTGGAAGTAATCCTTTTCATACTTTGGCATCTTAGTGTTTGATTGAATGATTTGTTATTATCGCTGTACCCCCAGTTTTATCTGGATGATTTGTAAAATAAGTACTACATAGTTTTATTTTAAAACACGCTTTCTCAGTGAAAAGGGTCTCACTAATTGAATATCTATTTTGTTATGTTGAAGAAATAATTTGGTTTCACCTTTGTGCTGACTGGGGTCATTGGTGTTCCAGTGAGCTATTTTTCGAAATTTAGGCATTATTATCTTTTTATTAATTAACATTGCTAGCATGTTAAAAACATGCTATTTTGTTGAATAAGCTGGAAGAATATTGTATAATTTCTCCAAAAATTTAGATAATGTCGTGGTACTGTTGTCAACACTCTTTTGCATTGTAAAGTGTATTATCTACATAGATTTTGTTTGCTTGTTTCTAATTATTTGCTGAAGTAAATTTTTAATGAATTAGGTTGGTTGGTGACTTGTTAATCCTATTGTTAATAAGATTGACATGGTAGTGTTTCTAATAAAATTTACAGTCATTTATTCACTGGTAGATTGCCCCCGCACAAAGTACATATTGCTGGTGCGATCTTGCCCTTCTTGCAGCTTGTAGTACTGTGTTGTTCGTTACATTTAACATACATGTAAAGGTGGCGGATCGGAGAAATCCTCTTAGATCCTGCGGATCAACAGGCGGAGCCCCAGCGGAGTTACCCAAACTCAGTTTCAAAAAAGTCCAGTACTAAAAACTGGAAAGAAGACGAACCAAGCAAAGAAAAAGGATTATAAACATAGGAATGTGGAATACCCAAGGTATATCAAATAAGATTCAAGAATTTTTTACAGAAATGCATACATGAACATGGACATAATAGCCATGACAGAGATCAAAAAGAAAGGCCTAGGTATAGAGGAAATAGGACAGTACATACATATATGAAGTGGAGGAAAAAAAGGTGTTTTCATAGTTATTAAAAAGAAATATAAAAAGCAAATCAAAAAATGGGAAACCATAAACGAGAGGATTATAAAGGTAAACCTTGATAATTATAAGTATAAAATTACGGTCGTAGCCATATATGCACTAAATGAAAATGACAACTGCAATAATATTGACGAGTTCTACGCTACGTTGGAAGAAGTACTCTGCAAAATAGGAAACACTAGACAGATTATTCTTCTGGGAGATTTCAACGCTAGAACTGACCAAGAAGAGGATAGTAAAATAGTGGGCAGGTTTGGAGAAAAGGTCAAAAACAACAATGGAGAAAGATTAATAAATATATGTCAACAATACAATTTAAAGATTAACGACGTATTCTATAAGCATAAGAAAATACACAAGTATGTATTTGGTATGAAGCAGCTAGCGATAGAAAGTCAATAATAGACTATATAATAACTCGGCAGCACTTTATAGGGAAAATGTTAGATATTAGAGTTCAAAGAGGGCCTGCTTGTGGAACGAATAACTTTTTAGTTAAAACGAAAATAGTGTTTTCGCACAAAGAAAGACAAGATGCTTCAAATAACACGTAAAATACCAAAGAACAAGCCAAGGAACTAAAATACAATATACAAAGCTTAGAACATCCTAATACATTATATTTATATCAAAACAGATTAAATAATTATAATAATAGTTCCCCGTAACAGGCCTTGAAGGCCCTTGGGGTTCGTAACAGGGTAGGTCTGCTACAATCTAGAGCCTACGGTACACAAGGGTAGTAACGTGGCTAGCGTTACGTATTGACCGCCTATTATTACCCCAGAGTTTGACCTCCAGGTACTCATTCATTTCAGCTTAAGTCGAGCTGGGTCGTAAAAATGCCAGCGATTGAATTGGCGAGAGCGGGATTCGAACCCGCAACTCTTGGTTTCGTAGTCTAGCGACCTATCAACTAAACCACCACGGTTCTAGATTAAATAAACCTGCAAAGCTTGCAACGCATAGCGAAGTGGCGAAGCAGTCTCCCAAATTTGAGAACCCTCTAGTTTGTAGAAATTTGAAATCGTAAAGGTCACTAACGCTGACCTTTGACCTATCAGTTTTAAAATCACTAGCAAACAAGCCTTTTTGGCCACCTGTCGTTTGGTGAAAACAGAATTTGGAAATTCCCAGCCGTTCTCGAGTTTTTGCTCGGACAGACGGACGGACAGACAGACGGACAACATGAAATTAGTAAGTGACTCCGCATCGCCTCACCAATTAATAATTACCTAAACGAAAACTCTGAAGGTACAAATACTGAAATATATAAACATATTAAAAAATCAATCCAATAAGCTGCGATGGAAGCTCTAGAAGAAGAAATCAAAAAAACTAAACCTAAGAACTACTGGACAAACAAGGAAATTAAAGAAAAAATCAATTACAAAAAAGACCTGTACATAACGTGGTTCCATAGCACACTAGATGAGGTTGAGAAAAATATAGGAAGCAGCAAAATAGAGTAAAAAACCTAATAAGAAAGGAAAAACAAGAAATCTGCAAGCAGAAATGTATAGAATTGGAAATGCATATAGGTGAAAAAAGAATATCGCAAGAATGGAGATCTATAAAAATATGAAAGCAGAGCACAGGGAAAAGAGCAGACTATTTAGTGTAGATATGAGGAAAGGTATTTTCAGGCGTTGCTAACAGAAGACAGAATTGAATATCACACAGCCGACGAGCAAAAAAATTATGTAAGGACGGACTAACATATCAAAATAACGGAAAAACAAGTAACAAAAGATATTAAAAAAATAAAAAGTGGCAAAGCAGCAGGACCGGAAGGCATACCAGGAGAATTAGTCAAAGTAGGAACAACAAAGCTATTCAAAATGGTTACTAATTATTTTAAAAAACCGTAAATGACAAAGATATACTAGAGGAATGGAAAATGGGTTATAAAACACCGGTGTATAAGAAAGAGAAAAAAATCAAGGCAAAAACTAGCGTGAAATTGCAGTAATTAATGTCTTTGGCAAAGTATTTGGAATAGTAGTGAAATATCTAATAGGGTACCGATACATCAAACAGCAAGTCGAAGAACAATGTGGATTCTGGGCCGGAAGGTTCTGCGTAGATAATCATTTTAGTGTAACTTTATTAATACAGAAGAAGCTAGAGACTGGGAGAGAACTACACCTCATGTTTCTAGACGTAGCAAAAGCATACGATAATGTACCCAAATCAAAGATATGGGAAGTGTTGAATGACAGCGGCATCAATAAAACATTGGTTAGAGCCGTGCAAAACCTACATAAAGATTAAAAAGCAAAAGTAAAGGTAGGAGCGAAGCTGACCACAGCATTTCAAATAACAAAAGGGCTGAAACGGGGCTCCTGTATTTGTTCAACATTATTTAAAATATATATTAATAAAGTACTAGAGCGATGGAGAACAAAATGTAAAAGAATGGGAATATCGATAGAAGAAAACTCCACACTTTATACGTTACAATTCGCGGACGACCAGGTTATCGTAGCACAGGCCGAAGAATAATATACAAAATGGGAATCGACAATTAACACAAAAAAAATCAAAGTATTTATGTATAGGGAAAAAAATGACATGATAAGTCTGGAAACAGGCGAGAATATAAAAGCGTGCTCAAAAGTGAAATACGTGGGAGCTACGATAGATAAGCAAGGGCTATATGAAATAGAAGTTAAAGAAAGAATGAAACAATGACGACGAGCAATTGGCGCATTTAATGGAATTTTGTGGGACAAAAATATGCGGAGGTATACGAAAAACGTATATATAAATCAATAGTCCAGAGTATAGTATTATATGGAGCAGAAGTATGGCAGTTAAATGGAAAACATAAGGCACAGTTAAAAGCACTAAAAATGAATTATTGGAGAATTACAGTGAAAATATCCAGGTTAAAAAGCAAAAGGATCGACTATGTAAAAGAAGTAATGGGAATTAATAACGACATTGAAGAAGAAATAGAAAAACGCTAATTATTATGGTGTGGACACGTAAATAGGATAAAAAAATGATTGAATACTAAAGAAAATAATGAAGTGGCAACCGAATGAAAGACGTAAAATAGGCAGATCATAAAAAGGCTGGAAGAAAAATATACACCACTTACTACTAAAACAGTGGAAAGAGAAAGTCTATATGCTTCAGAGTCTCTAGTAGCAATTTAGTTGTATCATTTATAGTATATTTTCCTCTTCCACTACATCTGTAAATTTTTTTAATTTTCGTAAATTAACGACACCACAGACAAATATAGGAAGAGGCTTTGGTATTGGTGTTAAGATATTTTGATTACTTGTACCATTTTCTTAAAGGGATGTTAACGTGCTGTATTTATTTTATAGAGTTATGTTTACAGGAACGGTTTCTTTGTTGCTTCTATTTTTTTGCTTTTTTGGCGTCTTTCACTATTTGTCAAAAATGTTTTAGTGATATTAAAGCATGTGCTTCTTTATCATCACTAGTAAATGACATTTTTAAATATTGTGAACTATTTTGCCTATGAGTTACTTTTTGGTTGTTTAGAAATAGTTCTTAATTAGGCGGTATTGGTTGACTTATTGTTCGAGACTAGTACATTTGAGGTACCTATTGATTTATAGGTTGAGATGAGCATAATTGTGACATATGGATGTTACTTCCTGTAGTATTGTCAAAGGAAAGCTGCTGGAACATTTTAACATTTGGTCCAAGGGCCTTTACTTGTTTGTAGTACGCAATTAGTAAACATAAGGCAACCTTGGGTTTAGTTGCCTTTTTTAATTAAACTCGCCGAACAATTGTCTTTAAACTGAAACTCGCAATTTTTATACAAGGCTGCGGCTCTGCCACTGCAATAGCGCAGATATAACTCAGAGTCATCATTTGAAATACCCACAAAACACCCCCCCCCCCCAAAAAAAAACTGGTCAAAAAGCAAATCAGAAAAAGCGCGAGCATTTGCAGAACACCTAACAGAGGTTTTCCAACCATACCCTTCGGAAACTTAACCAGCAGAACAAACTGAGTTAATCCAAATTCTAGAAGCGCCCTTTCAACTTGACGTGCAAAGAGTTATTGTAACGCTACACCTAAAAAAGCACCGCGATACGATCTGCTAACAGAGAAAAAACTACCTATCACGGGGGTAATGTATTTCACGCAACTCTACAACGCTATTTTGCAAGTTGGGTACTTCCCGGCCCACTGGAAAGTAGCACAGATAATTACAATTATAAAACTTGGGAAACCACCCGATGACTTAAAATTCAATCGTTCCATTAGCCTCTTGGTCATAGCTTCCAAACTTTTGAAAAGCTACTACTAAAACGACTACTACCAATTCTTGAAAACACCAAACCAATTCCTGAACACCAATTTGGATTTAGGCAGGTGCACTCCACTGTCGCGTCATACAAAACATTACTGAAAATCATGAAAAAAACCAATATTGCCCTCTAGCATTTTTGTACATATCTCAGGCTTTCGAAAAAGTGTAGTACACTAACCTTTTATTCAAGTTACGTATTCTCCTCCCCATAAACTATTTTATTGTCCTTAAATCATATCTCCATAACAAACCCTTTCTGGTTAAGATTGATATTAAGCACACAGAACTCTACCCCATAAATGCTGGAGTGCCACAAGGTAGTGTCCTAGGGCCACTATTCTATCTGCTATACACTGCAGACCTACCCACAACAGCAAATGTCACTGCAGCAACTTTTGCAGATGACACAGCGGTTTTAGCTTTTGACACTGACTTTGGATTTGCTTCCCAAATATTACAAAGCAATCTAAATGAAATACAAACATGACAAATGGAGAATAAAAGCAAATACATCTAAATCTATCCATGTGACGTTTCCCACACAAAGAAAAACCTGCGCCCCTGTCCAACTGAATAATCAACAGTTGTCTCAATAAGAAGAACCAAATACCTGAGGCTATATATCGACAGGAGGCTCACTTGGAGAAAACATATTTTTACCAAGCGTAAACAGTTCGGACTGACTTCCTCCAAGATGTACTGGCTCATTGGACGTACCTCTAAATTTACCACCGAAAATAAGCTTTTCAAGTTTTACTAAAGCTAATTTGGTCATAAGGGATTTAGCTTTGGGACACAGCATTTACATCTAATATAGAGATACTCGAGCGTTTCCAAGCGAAAGTGTTGAGAATGACAGAAAATGCACCTTGGATTGTATCCAATGCAGTCATTAGAAGAGACCTCCAAATTCCTTCGGTTAAAGAAGATATACGACATTCCAGCCAGCAGTACAGTGCTCGGCTACATGCTCATTCCAATGACTTAGCAGTGAACCTTCTAAATCAGCCCATAGTCAACAGAAGGTTGAAACGATACCTACTCAACGATTCTAATTTGCATGTTTTATGTTAGTTCTAGTTTAAGTTTTAGTATGTACGTATGATATCCAAAAACACACACTATTCGTTACAGAGGCTTGCCAATGGGCAATCTTCTACATGCTACTTTTATTATTTTACTATTTGCTAAATGTGCATTGCAGTTAATAGGATGATAAGTAAAAAAAAATATTTGAAATGCAAACATAATGCGAAGAATGGCGGAGGCAAAGGAACAAAATACTTTAGCAAAACTTGCCTCACAAAGCCATCATTATGCATCGAACCATGCTTGGAGGAATATCTCAAGAAACATAACTGCATTACTTGCTCCAAATTTAATTTCAATTTTTATTCAGGTTTTTTTATTTCAATAAATTTGTTTACATTATTGTATTGCTTTTATTATGTTCATTTACAAAATATTTTACCCTATTGCAGTGATATTTACTTGACGGCATTTTTCATTATTGTCTCATTTCCTCACAATTTTCCTATGGGGACAAGACGATAATTGTCGTTTAATCTTTTATAAAAAGATTAGCTGCAATTCCAAACAGACTTTATACTTGGCTATATTTATGTTAAATTGTATCAATTTTTCAAAAAAAATGATTCACGAGTATAAATTCTTGGTATTATCCACGAACATGTTTAATTTAATTTGTTAAATATTTTTTAAATGATGTAACAGCTCAGAAAACTTTTTTAAAACATCAAAAGCATCTAAAATATATTGGTTTTGACTGTTACTGCTCATTACAACTTTAATTTATGCTACTCCAATAAACTCGTAAAAGTTAGTTCGGCTTCTTCCTAACAAAAAATCGCTTTAAGAAGTTGTAGCTTTTTTATGCTTGATGTTCTTTTTCTGACAACTATTTTTCTGGAGACGGCGCCCTTTGTGCCCGCCGGTACAAGCCATCGCGATGGCTTTTCTCTGTAGCGATAAAGGGACCATTTCGGCTAATGAAGCGACCGCCGCGTTCCCACCGTAGAAATTAGGCAAACTCGTTCTGGCTTGGAAAGGCGCCGGTGGCGCAGCTCGCCACGTGTAATTGCGCCTGATTTTCAAACGCTGTCGCGCCCCGGAAAATTTGAGTTGCAAATTAGATCGGCTGCCATTAGCGCTGCGCCGCAGACCCATTCGCCTTAATTAATTAATACACACATAAACGCGCCGTCGCAATTAATTTCTTCGGAAAAATGCCCCGAGAATCAGATCGCCACCTGTTTCCTCCTTTTTAGCAGCGAGAACGGCAGGAAACCATTTACCAGAAGAATTAGAAAATCGAATCGCGAAATGCATAAAAGCGCTCGTTTCGAATTCTTTCCATATTACGCTAATATTATCGATGCGATGAAATAAAGGCGGGCGTGCACTTTTTTATAGGCCGCCGAGTGCATATCTCAAACTTAATTTTATGCTCCGGAGCCTCATATCCCGGCGATTACAAAACGTGTCGTGTCCAGGCCTCTGAGTCCTGACATTAAGATGGGAAATAAAATGAGAGCCAGGCCTGGCGTGCTAGATTAAAACTAGAAGCATAACCGATGGCACGCAGATAAAGCAAATAAAAATGCTTGACCGGAGTTATCTCCGGTTTCAATTTGCTCCTGCCTTGATTATGACGTTATGGCGTTTTTTTGAACGGCGCTGTCTCTGATAATAGCTGCAAGTCTTTTTTATAAATAAACTTACGCTTGAACGATTGTTTCTAATACTATTTGCGTTCCATAAGAATAAACGCAAAAGCAATGGCGGGTTTGCAGCTTGACCGATCGTTGAAGTTTTAATTATCTAGACTTAAATTAATATATACAATTGAAATATTATTAATGGATTAATTGTGCTACTAATTCTATTTTTTCTAATAATTCTATGTGGCGGTTAATGTTAAAAAAAAGTAAATATAAATATGATAGGTATAAAAATGTTCTGGTGTCGCTACTACTGTTAGCCATTAACACAAAAAACATACAATTTTGCATCAGTGGAAATGTTACACATTTTTATAGCTATTGTAACCATGTTAATAAAAGTCAGCACCAAACTCAATTTATAGGGTGGATGTGATAGAATAGACTAACAGAGATATGCAATCTGCTAAAAATCTGAACATTAAGTTTAGTCGCTATTGCGCTACAGCGATTGTAGTTAATAGTTTTTTGGGATGGGGGGTTAGGTTGGCAAGGTAGCACCGTTAAGCGTGGTCGGTGACACCAAATATCTTTGGCAGGAAACGAATTACGGCAACTGATTTTCACAAGGTACCCAACTCTCGCCTATGATTCCGAGTGCCACATCTGTGGAACTGCATTGACTTTGAGATTAAACTAGGTGAGAGTAGCCAGATATGGAAAAGTGTAGCGTCTTATCCAGGGTAGACGGCTACAAAGAGCGTCTTTTTTCCAAGTTTCAAACCACAGAAGGGAACGAAATACTACGCTGGTATATAGTTCCCAGAAAATTACTTTGTCGAGAAACCCATTACAAATGGTTCGTAGTCTAGGACAGGCCTTAGAGAGGCGGAGAGGTTTGTGAGGAATCTCTTGCCTCAACGTAGTGAGGTTTAAAATTTGAATAAGAATGTGGGATGTAAAAAACGTAATCTTAGTCGGAAAATTAGATAACTTAATTAAAGAGAGATAGAAGAGATAAAAATAAAAATTATCGGAACTAGTGATCTTCGATGGCCAGGCACAGAAAAATGGTATTATGAACGTAGAGTATTGTACTACTTTGGTAGCAACGCTGACGATCGTCAATATCGTAATAGAGGTGTCTTTGTCAACCCAGAATTTAGAAAATACGTCGAAATCTTATATTTCTGCAATTCCAAAATCACTCTTTTGATATTAACATATTCCTAGTATGTGTCGCAATATCCGAATAAAAATAGGATAAAAAGTAGAATAATTTTATGTACAACATAATTCAGAACATCTTTGCCTCAATAAATAATAATGGCACAATCTTTGTAACTAGGGACTATAATACAAAGGTCGGACGAAATCGATTCGCCCATATAATAGGTGATTACGACTTGAGTGAAAGTAACGCTAGAAGAAATAGGCTGTACCAATTTTGCCAAGAAAAAGTATGATAGTAGCTAATATATGATTTAAACTACTAAAACTTTGCCTATATACCTAGAATTATATGTTAATATTAATATTAATAGTAACTTAACTAGAATTCCTGTAAGCTATAGTAGCAATATAATACAGAAGTACGGATTGGAAACTTAACATCACATCTAGAAATCCAAAAATGTGTGCGACGGGGATGTATTCTTTCTCCTCTATTATATAATTATATGACCTCTATTCGAATTTAAAAAGAAGCCGTGAACGGATTGTGTAAAATTGTATAAATCTTTAGTTAAGATAAAGAATAGTCATATGTTTTATATATATATGGTTTATACCGCTATATGACATGGACGTGTAGACGCTCAAGATGACAACAATTGAACCACTTGGAAGCTTTTGAGATGTGGCTGTATAGAAGAATGTTAAGAACATCATAAATTTAGAGAATTACAAACATTATTTAATAACATTCAATAAACATAAAAAATGCCGTAAATCAGCTTATTAGACCATATACTTGCTGTATGGGTAGAGGGCAATAACATAATGCAACGTATTTTGAGGGTAAAATTGAGAGCTGACCTATTATTAGAATGGTATTAGAAGCACAGAATAGCTGTTTAGAATGGTAGAAAATAAAACTGCTTACGATGAAATATTGGTTAACGTCAGAGATGCCTACCACGAAAGAAGAAGAAAGTAGAAATTGATAGCTTGTTTGTACTTCAAACGATATAGGAGAATATGATAATATTAGGTTTTGTCACCGATGGTAATATCATACAGGAGACTGTCATTATAAGCTTCGTAATGATTTAAGAAACCAACAAAACTGTTTAAGACGTTCTTTAAAAATTTTGCATAATTTGATTGATTTGATGGTTTCCAGCTATTATCTCCAATGCAACATTCAACTCAGTCGTTATAGGGTAACTTAACAAATAAACTAAGGTTTTTATTTGAGGGTTTATTTTTCAAGTTGCTAGTCATTATTGAAATATACTTGCTATACTTTCCTCCATCTTACAATATTTGTTAAATGCTGTTTGATAACGATGAGCTTGGTTGTACAATAGAGGCGAGGCTCTAATGCCCGCGCGGAAGCATGATCTGCGAAGTGAGAGGTTGAGACTCCCATGTGTTCGCCTTCACTGCTCGATCGTAGCTCTTCGTCTAAGATAAAGGCGACGTGGCGAGCATCACACCTTAGAAGGCCGCCTTATTACTTTTTGTTTGAAGTGAACGCGTAGTCAGATAAATTTGAGAAAATGCTTTTATAACATTTCACATGCAATTTTTAAGATCATCTAACTAAGACAACTAGCAGACAGTGACCGTTAATTTGACAATTTTACAATACTATAATAGCCATTTTTGCTTAACAATAGTTACTCAAAACAACACAATATTTTTAGTAAGTACTACATAATATTTCTTATAACATCTCTTAGATATTGATTATCGTCTAGCATCTGTCTATTTGGATTGTTCTTCTTCATTTTAGTAATTGCTAAAACAGTTTGACGATGTTTAGATATGATAACTGTAACGTCCAGCGTAACAGGTACTTTTGTACTTTTCATAATATTATTGGCATTTTTAATCGTTAATACTAGTAATAGCAAGGTATCAGATCTGGCTGAGAATACAGCCTTTTAAACTGAGAAGTTGAGGCTCTTACATGTTCACAGCTCGGTCGTAGCTTATAGTCTTTGATACGCGCCAATGATAGCAAGCACTGCGTCTTGGACGACCTATTATTATCTCTTGTTTGAAGTAAGCGCGGGTATTGAATTATTTTTAGTAAGTGAGTAGGCCACCCATCAGACGTCGAACCCCGCAGCCAAATGCCTCAACTGCTTGGACGTATTTGCGATTTTTTACCGTTGTTGTGCTGAAAAGCAAGCAAAGGAGAGCATGATGTTCTTCAAGATACTAAGTTTGTTTATACTCTAAGGTTACTATTGTATTAGTAAGCTGCGTGTGTGAGGGCTGTAATGGCTCAGTGGTCAAGATCATTGTTCCTGAGCCGTCGCAGGCAAGTTCGAGTCTCGCTCAACCTACGAGTGTATGTGATGTTCTAGCTTTAAGTGTACATGTACATGTTAGTAGACACAATAAGCCATTGTAGCTCCAGTGCTGGTAAGTGCTCGTGCGGTACTAGGATTGTGTTTACGAAACGACTAATAAATTTAATATTTACATTTTTATTTCTCATTCCAATTCACCGTTGTTCACTGTTTTAAGTGATGTATAGCTTCTGTGATGGCATTGCTTACAGTTCAACAGCACTTAGCAACGTCAGATCATGCACCCGAATGGTCCTGATGCACATAAATAAACCTAAACCTTATGCCGATCGGAAGCGCTTTTCCTGGTGTGTGTCCCCCAGCTGATGTGTCCGAAGTTTGCGACTAGGTTTTCCTTGGTCCTCCGGGTCAGGTACAAGGAAACCGAACCGAGTCTTTCCGCCAGCAAAATTTTAACTCCCAAAATGCAATCGGCCAACAAAACCATCTTTGGGAAGAGGAAAATCTGGTCGGCAAAATATAGAATCCCGCAATAAAATAGCCTTCAACAAAACGGCCACCGGGATTTGGAAACTCTTGCCGTCAATCAAAATACGCCGGAGAACTCTCGGTCAAAATGGCTTCGGACACGGAAAATTTAAAGCTACTCTCCCGCTTTTTAAACCATCTCAACTAAATTCAAAACAAAACGATCGAAAGAGCGAACAGCTGGGGCCGCGGCCGAAGCCGCTCCGCTTTTAAATATTGACGTACCTCGCAAGCGGGCAAATTGGCCACCGCTAGCTCAAATAAAAACTAAAGAGCGTATATAGGAGGGAACCAAAAACGGCTAATTTAAAGTCCAAATAACAGTAATTGAAGATTGGCGCAAACAATAGTATATATTCATTCATTCAATATACACAGTAATATCCAAGTAAATGTTAACAAATTGGCTGGTGCCCCGCTTTACGGAATTATACCAGCAGTATCGCAAACATAATCATAGTTCCTATTTTCTGAGCCCGAAACTTACAATTCTTAATTTTTTTAAAATCTGCAGCCATAAGTTTACCTCTCTGACATTCGTCTTAATACAGAACTCGAGAAAACTACAAAACCCAATTCCGCTTCCACTTTTTTCTAGGTAGGATCCGAAGTTTTCATATCTAGTGATAAGTTGGACGGTTAAGATACTCCGCAGCTTATCACGCCGTGTTGACAGTGGGGACGAATGTCCTCGCATGTTACTCCGCTGGTTGCAATTTCTGCTCCTATCTTGCTCTCTTCCAAACTTGTGATCGAATTATTAGGAGCCCCATTTTAACCATCTTGAAAACCGGCGGTCCTAGTCCTACCACTGCTTCTTAGCCGATTGGCAGACTTGCACCTAATTAAAGCGGATATTTTATTTATTTGATACTCGCGACATTCTTATTCAGTCTTGTCAATTAAGAATAAAGTTGTAAACTAGTGCACAAAGCGGGTTTATCTTGAGATTGTTTGCCTTTTATACGTGCAGAAAGTTTCTTTGTAACTCAGAACAGCAGGCAATATTTTTATAGTATTACAATATTATATTATTGTTTTGAACTTTATGATGACTAAGTAGTTAGATATTTTATTATGATGTACTAGCTTAAAATAAGTTGTGTATAGACAACGTAAGAAATTTATTTAAATTAAATTATAAATTTTGCCTCAACCTGTACGTTAAACATGCAGCATTTGTGGTCTACAATATTAAATTTTATGTTTTTAATAACTTTTACTTGACAAAGAATTAATTTAATAATATTAACTTAACTTTTATGTTCATATTAGACTACAAGTGTAGCAACACTAACTACTATGGGTCACTGTAAAGAAATGTTTAAGATAGAGCGTGTTCATAAAAAGATGAGATTGAATCGGGTTTAGTTGTCATTGGATGGTTGATAAAAAGCGGTAATCTAACGCAATTTGAAATACTAATAACTTCTATGGTACAGTCAGATAGGTATCACAAATATGACGTCAATAAACCTATCTGAGATTTTATTCGCAATAAAAGTTCAACGATAACTCATGTTGACCTATTCTTAATGTATATTAAATGTATCTGTTAATTTTACTTTATATTACTACAGTATTGTTTTGGCTTTTTCTTTTTTCTCTCAAGGTTTAGGTCACAGAATTCCATTACCATATTTTTCTCGCTCCACCCATGTCTCTTTATTACCAGGACAATATTTATACACCATCTTTGGTAGTCGGTGATTTTTCCTCCTTTCGACGTGTAGTTTCTAGTGTTGTTTGTCAGATTTAATGGTTGCTAAGACAAGTAATATTCCTGATCATTTATGACTTTGCCGGCTCTTATACATTCTTCAATAGCCTTCAAGAATTTTATTTCTGAAGGTTGGATGTGCGATGGTTTTTTTGTTTTTGTTATCATGCAGCAAGACAATAATTGCCATAGTTCTATAAAATTTTGTTTGTGTTTCTTTTCTAATCTTGTCGCGTAGGGTCTTTCTATTAGTTCCGCACATGTGCTTAAATTTACGCGTTTTTGTCTGTATACCACGATTTATAGTGTATTCTAGGTTATATCCCAAATAGTTGAAATAATTAACTTGCTCGTTGGTGATTTAAACAGATCCTTATTCGGGTTGATTCTTTTCTGTGGAACATCATAATGGTTGCCTTCTGATTTATGATGATAATTTCGTTCTCTTTACTTATGAAAAAAGTTAGTAACACACTTTTTTATTGTCTTGTGTTATAGCTAAATCGTCAGCGAAAAGTAAACAGTTGATATACGTCTTTGTCCATTCGGATACTATATTTCTATTTACAAAGGGCGTCATCAATGTATATGTAAAAAGTATAGGCGAAATACTACACCCTTGTAGTACACTTTTGGTAATAAGGAAGTGTTTACTACAACAGCCATGTAAGTCTATTTTAACTTCTGTGCCATCATACAAAAACTTAAAACATTTTATAATTTATGCTGGATAACTTTGGATTTTTATAATGTTCTATGATTTTTCACGATTTACATTGTCTAAAGCTGTGATAAAGTCTATAAAGACAACATGCGTTTCAATGTTGAACTCCCTATGCTTTTCAATGTTTACTGTTGTTCCTCAGATGGTAATTTTTCGTTTATTGTTTTAACTCTTAAATTTAAGGTTTTTGTGTATATATTGTATGTGGAATTTAATATACTAATGACTTTAGGTTACTTTAGCTTTTAACCAGCTATTTGGTATTGTTAGATTCTTAAAAGCTCAAACGCCGGTTCGAAAAACCGGACATATTTAATAATAACAACAAATATGGTTTTTGTTTTTAATATATCAGTACTGCAGAATTGCCATTCATTTGTAAGACTAAATCAAAATGGGAATTATTTCATTAGCTTCAAGTGGTAAGTGGTCTTTCAAATGCATTATTTGCATAAAAATAAATAAGGCCGTTTCCAATCAAACGATTGAAATATTGTTTTAACAATGCTATAAATAAAGCACCAGGACAAAACGTTGGAAAAAAAGTATTGCCCAGTTGTGATAATGTTCACACAACGTTCTACGAGACACTTAACTGTGACTTCTAAAGTATTCTGCAAAGCTGTTGATGAGCTTTCATTAAAAAGAAACAAACATAAGCTTAGAAAGGGTCCTGCTGTTCCATACGATTTGACACTTCAGCAGTATAGAAACTGAGTACGGATTTTTTAAACTCTGCTTGACTAAGTATATAACAGATAGAGGCAAACTTCTGGCAGGTGACGAAAGTTTACTTTACGATAACTGCCGTGGAAGAGCTACTTCTATTACCTAGCCAAACGGAAGTATCTATTTCGGAACAACTTTTTCTGCAGCTTTTGTGTG
Organism: Sinelater perroti; assembly: GCA_036346155.1. Taxonomy (NCBI): domain Eukaryota; kingdom Metazoa; phylum Arthropoda; class Insecta; order Coleoptera; family Elateridae; genus Sinelater; species Sinelater perroti. Next base: position 6,790,905 of record JARFIY010000099.1, read on the forward strand.
TAGTAGAGTTTATAGGTATTGTTTATTAAAAGCCGTTTCTACGTGAATACACCATAAATGCTGACACCTACATAAATTAATTATATGGTGTACAAGAAGAGTTCTGGTGTTAGATTGTCATAAAAGAGAATTAGTTCTTACGAGATAAAATCAAACCTCAGACAGTAAATACGACTTATCTGGCATATTCTCAGCGACAATTATCTTTTTAGCCCCTCAAGTATTATTTGTGGAGGGATTGCTTAATAATTGTTTTATAAGTTTAAGAACGGTGAGTTTGACTTCGAAGACAAAGGGCGAAAGTGTACGAAGACGCGGAATTGGAAGCATTATTGGAGGAAGATTCTGCCAAACGCAAAAAAAACTTGCACTTACATTAGGGGTGACTGAACAAGCAACATCACATCATTCAAAATCGTTGGGAATGATTCAAAAACAAGGAAATTGGGTTCCTTATGAACTGAAGCCGAAAAACGTTGAATGCCGATTTTGCACACGTGAAATGCTGCTTGCCAAGCATAAACAAAGGGTTTTTGCATCGTATAGTCACTAGTGATGAAAAATAGATTCACTACAATAACCCAAAGAAGAAAAAATCATAGGCACCACGTAGCCATGCGGAATATTCATGGAAAAAAAACTCATGTGTATTTGGTAGGATCGGCTTGGTGTTGTGTATTATTAGTTGCTCAAACTGAACGATACCATTACTGGGGCTCTCTACCGAACACAATTGATGAGATTGAGCAGAGCACTCAAGGAAAAATGCGCCCATTACTACTCCAAACACGACAAAATTATTCTTCTCTATGATAATGCTCGTCCATATGTTGCGGCCCCGGTCAAAACCTACTTGAAAACACTCAATTTGAAAGTCCTACTCCACCCGCTATATTGACCATATATTTTCCCTTTTGATTATCACTTGTTCCGATCGATGGCACATGGCCTGTCTTAAGCAGCATTTCACATCATATGAAGATACCAAAAATTGGGTCGATTCGTGTGTAGCCTCAAAAGATGAAGCGTTCTTCCGACGCGGTATCCGTATGCTGCCAGAAAGATGGGAAAAAGTAGTGGTTAGCGATAAACAGTACTTTGAATAAAACATAAGGTCTGTTCTTTCACAATAAATGCCCAATTTTTGATGAAAAACAACGGAGATATTTGTACTCCTTTTAATTTATGTGAAATATTCTCAGCTAATTTAGATAATTCATTTTTAAAAATACCGTTAATTACAAATAATTTATTTTGGAAAATTATTTAGAATGTTTTAATAGCACAGTTGTAGATTTACTGACACTTATTGTTTCGAAACTTTTTAATTAAAGAGTGATTCAATATAGTGGACTGAATTTCATACGTCTGTAGTTCTTAAACTATACATTGTATTTGCATAATTTACATAACCTTTTAAAGAGAATGTTTTAAAGTTTTGAATACTACTATTACAGTGCTCACACCTAGCGCAGAGTCATGTGGAAGCGTTAATTGTGAGCAAGATCGGTACAGTGCAACACAAGATTGTTTGCATTTGTGAGATTAGTAAAAAAAATCGGTAATACAATGTCATTACAACATTGAATATCCAACAAGAAAGAGTATTTGTCGTTGAAATCCTCAATTTGATAAAATTGGGTGTTTGTGTAGAGGTAAAAGCATGGGCTGACTACATGTACCGGAGGATAGTGTCAGACGAATTCTAAAGAGCTTAGTGCGTAGCCCAATCAAGTCAACTTGAGGCGCCGTTTAATGTTCAAACCACACCACCTCCAAATGGTACAGACTATATACGTAACGAAAAGCTAAAATGTGCAGAATTATCTAACTCTATGCTTGAAAACATGGAAGGTGACACTTTTCTGCCACGTTTAAAACGTGAGCAGAAAATGTTCGGATGCAACATTGGAACATGAGAGAGACTTCCTGAAGTGAATGTGTTCTGTGCTGGTTTAAGAACAAAAGTTTATAGGCCTTCTTCTTTTGATAGTAACACGATTACTGGATTACTTTTTCCTCAAACGAATGCCGATTTAGAAAACTTCATTTTTCAACAGGAAGGAGCTCCACCCCAGTAGTACCGGAGTGTTTACAGTTTTCTAAAAGAATTTCTAACTCAACAATGGGAGTACAGCTCGTGCATCTAAGACACGCAGACATCTATCCATATCAGAGCGACTGAAACTGCAGTCGTGTTAAGGTCAGGTGTATTTATTTACTAATTTTTAATTTTAATTTTAAATTTTGCACGCATATCCCCACTCTGTATGCATAAATGTAAGTGTAGGATTAAACACTCGCAATTAATGCGTGGTCACCAGGTCAACAACCAGATCCCGGTGACCCTTAATAAACTGTTTAAAAAATCTGCTGTATTATATACTAATCGGTAAACGATTAATTATTGCACAAGAAATGCAAAATAAATTACATGCAGCCAACAAAAGCGAATGTAGTTTTCGGATATCTACCTAATTAAGTAGGTAATTCAACCAGCAATTAAACTTTTTACCCAACTCCTTATCCATCACAAGCTTCTGATACCTTTTTGTCAAACTCATGCAACAACATCTAATCTACAAAATACACCGTTTATGTTTAATCAAAATGCAACCCACGTATCACCACATTCTTCAACGCAGTCACCGCCAAAATTTATATACGGTGTACCTAATTTGAAAGGTATAGTAGATAATCTTTCACTACTCACTGAAGAAGAAACATATTACAACAGTGCACTGGCAAAAAATACGTTTAAAATCAACTCTCATAGTTCGGAAACATATAGAAGGCTAATAAGACATTTAAGAAACCAGAATTTTACCATACGTAGTAAAATAGAGTCTAAAGAATCTACACTACTCAATTGCAACTGACGGCATAAAAAAAAAGATCTAGTTGCAGCAGAACATGAAGCCCGTTAGATATCAAATACAAGACACAGTATAAGTAAGAAACCTTTAACTCTATTTAATGTATACTTAGAACCTAACATAAATAATGACAAACTTTATGAACGAAAATTCTTATGTGGAACCAAAATAACAGTAGAACCCCCTAGGAAAAAATATAATGTAATCTAGTGCATCAGATGTCAGAATTATGGGCTTTAAGAATTATTGCAATAGGCCGTTCGGGTGTGTGAAATGTGGACAACAACATAATTCTGCTACGTGTACAAAAACAAAGCAAACACCAGCAAAATCTGACAATAAAGGCTGTAAGGTGTATCTAATTTGTTACAATATAAAACAAACAAGCCACGTCCACAAAAGGATGGTCGATCTGGTATTTTTCCAACTACACTTCCTAATAGCTTGAAGAATAACAGATATGAATCATTAAATACCCAAACCAGAACCCACACAAATATAATAGAGGAAAAAATAAATAATACAATAATACTAAGTCAATCCTATCACAACTAAGCACATCACTATCTGCATTTAAAACTATGATTGCACAAATGATCCAACAAAACCATATAATATTAAACCTACTAAATATCATTGTCAATAAACATTAATTATTGCTAAATAAACAAAAATCGCAACATGGAACGTCTTAATAATCATAAACTTGAATTAAAAACAATCCTAAAAGCTTAATAAAATTGATACTATCCATATATGTGAAACACATTTTACCAACAACACAAAACTCCTATTTTTTTAAGAATGCATCACTAAACTAAACAAAAACATCACACTATTTGAAGAGCTAGTAAAAAATTTAAACGCTCCAAATTAGCATATTACCTATCAAAAAGCAGATGGCAGTTGGGCTCGCTCTAACAATGAAATAGTTGAGGTATTTTCTGAGTATTTGACGGAGTATTTAAACCCTTTGAAGCAACACCCACTGTGAATACCTATGAAATAAAAACTTCTTAAATATTCCTGTCAGATGGCTCCTACCAAAGTGAGATCTGGTATAAAAGCGCTAAAAACGCATAAAGTACTAGGTTATAACTTATTGCAGACGAGATACTTAAGAAGTTACCTAGAAAAGCCATTGCTTTATTAACTATTATATACAATAGAATGCTAACTATATTATGGTTTTCTATGCAGTGGAAACATGCACAAGTTATTAAAATATCAAAGTCAAATAAGTCACAGCATCTACCAAGCTTTTATAGACCGATTAGTTAATTGCCAACACTTGACAAACTCTTTGAAAAACTCCTATTGGGAAGACAGATCTTGATACTAATACACTGATATTTAATTACCAATTTGGTTTTTGGCATTCTCAAATTTAACAAGATCACCGTATTGTTAACAAATAACACAAAGTCTTGAAGAAAAAAGTTGTGTACTGCAGCGTTCCTAGTTATGAAACAGACCTTCGATAAAGTTTGTCACATTGGTCTGGTATACAAACTTGAAGAATATACTAATAAACACCTACTACTTGCTAATAAAATCTTACTTAACTCATCATTATTTTACTGTAAAACACAAAGGACAAGTTTCAGCATTTTAACTAATAAAACAGGGCCTCCGCAGGGCAGTCTCCTAGGACTCTATACCTCTGACATCCTTGAAACCGTGAACACATCAACTGCCACATTTGTCTACAATGCTGCGATATTATCTATTTATAATGATGCCGTTGTCGCTTCGCAACACCTGCAGATACACTTTTTTTGCAAAATTAATTAGCAATCAAAATACAGAGTATTCTATAAGCTAATTTGCTATCTTACAATCTAAGTATTAACAATTAGAGTTAGATAAGGCATGATAAGATCGCACCCAACGATAGGATCTCTTCCATTTTATAGGTCAGCTGGCCGCTGTCTTTTGATTCTTCTTGCAGGGTCTTCCAATAGGGGCTGCATTAGAGGATTTGTATGAATTTCCAACTTTTTACGGTGAGCGACACTACTCTCATGGATGACTTCTTGTACAGTTGGTATTTTCAGGTTATTGTGGATCTTTCATTGCTTATTTACCATGGGGCGTCAACTTGATTCTTAGTATTTTGGATCGACATCTTTGAATTATTGCGAGATTCATTTTACTGGCACATCCCCATAGTTCCACTCCATATGTCTATATGGGTTTAATAATTGATTTGTATAACAGTAGCTTATTATAATAGATAGTGGGAATCTTTTTCCAATCAACCAGTTTATTTCTCTCTGTCCAGTTTCTTTCTCTTTATGTTGATATATACTCTTCAATTTAATTTAGTATCCAAGTGTAGTCCTAGATATTTTACTGTTGTAGTTTGTGGTATTTCTATGCTGTTAAGGTAAATTGGTGGGCATGGGTCTCTGCGTAGGGTAAATGTTAGATGTGCAAATTTTGTTTCGTTTATTTGCTCGAACAACTTCATTGTGGCTAGCGGTGATGACAGTGTCATCACCAAATGTACCGATTGTGACATTTGGTGAAACTGGAAGATCTGAGGTAAATAAGAGATAAAGTAGAGGACCCAGTACACTACCCTGGAGTACTCCATATTTAATTGGAACGAAAGCGGAAACTTTTTATTTTACTTTTGTTCTGAATTGTCGATTATTTAGATAAGATTTAAATAAGTTGAAGATTGCTGATAGATAAGTTTTGATTGTATATAGTAGATCCTGGTGCCACACCCTGTCGAAAGCCTGGCTTACAGCTAAGAATACTGGTATACAGTATTCCTTGTTGTTAAAACTAGAGAGGATGGTTTCTGTTATGCGATCGCATTGTTGTATGGTAGGATGGGCCTGCCTAACCCAAATTGGTAATTGGGAATCCATTCCGTTTCAATTTTTTTAAGAACCAGTTTTTCTAAAAGACTAATGGGTTGATAAGATTTTACACTATTGGGATCTTTACCGGGCTTGAGGATTAAGATTATCTCTGCGGTCTTTATTGCTTTAGGCCAATACTCAATTCAGAGAATTGCATTAAAGATATGCCAGGAGTACTATACCATTTTTTGGTAGTTTTTCCAGCATTAGATCCATACCTGGTGATTTCTTTGCATTCAGGAACTTTATTTCATTTTTTACCTTTTTAGATGTGACGGAATTAATAGATTGAGTTACTGGCATTGGTGACTCTAAGAATGTGATCATTTCTTCATTCGGATCGTTTTCATGAGGTTAGAATATATCAGCAAGATATGTTGCAAACATTCTGCTTTCTCATTATCACTGTTCCTGTGATGGTTGCTCACTTTTTAGAGGAGGAATACTTATTATAGGTTTATTTGTTGTTTTGACAGATACACTTAAACATGCTAAGTGCATGAACTCAACAACTTCAAATAACATTCACTGTTAGAACCACTACGTGCGTTTCAGTAATCATTAAAAGCAAACTTACCCCAGTTAATAAAGTAGCCAAGTACCTTGAACTTTACATCGATCGACGGCTAACTTAACATCCCAAAGAGAAAGAATGTAAGTTGACCTCAAGTTTAAATAAATATATTGGGCTCTCGCACTAAAATCAAAACTCAAATTGAAAAATAATGTATTGCTATATAAAACAATCCTTAAGTCTATCTGGACTTATGGTGTTCAGCTGTGAGGCTGTGCTAAGAAAATAAAAATAGACATAATACAATAAGCCCAATTCAAAATATTTAAAGCTCTAGCTAACGCACGTTAGTAATCAGACTATACATGATGACCTCAATGTTTCACTTGTGAAAAAAGAAATACATAGATTAGTCATCACCTATTTTAACAGAATAAGTGAACATGAAAATAACTTTGTAGAACCATTACCGACAAGAAGGCTCAAGGAGAAGTGATCCATTGACTTGAGCTAAAGTAAACTTTAACTCCAGGAGTATCGTCGATGAATGAGGAGCCCCCCACATGTCAACATGCATAACACTAAGTACTCAATGCTATATTATATATATTGTAAATTAGCTGTATAAATAAAAAAAAACTTTAACGATGGATAAGTCTTATGGGTAATAAAGATTTGGCATTTATGTTCTGGTCCTCAAGATCTTTTGATCTCACATCTTGCGACTTTTTCTTGTGGGAGTTCATTAAGGAAGGCAATTTATATACCATCTCTACCAACTTTGAACCTAAGAAACCACACCAGAGCTGCGGTAAATTCACTGACGTAAGATATTCTTCATTTCTAGATGTTAAGCACATTGAACACATAAAATTTGTAAATACAATCAAATGTAAGTTGCATATAATTTTAAATTAGAGACTTACAAAATTTTGAATTGTCCTGTATACTTACCGTATTCGATTGAGTTGTATTATTTATTAGACAAACCATTCACACCAACTATTGTCACGAATGCAGTCTAAATTTAGCATACAGGTCAGTGACTGTTTTGTTGTACTTTCTGACGTAAATGTTAGAGCTGCGTAGCATTTCAGGTACAGTAACATAGTTGAAATAAGAAAATAAAATACTAAACATGTATAGAAAATTATTAATTTTGTTAGATTTTTTAAAAATAAAATTTGTGGTTAGCAAAACCATATTTTAAACTTAAACTTATTATATTTTATGTTCTTAGTTTAATTTGCGGAATGTCCTAGAATATCCAAAACTGAATTCCTAGCCCGCTGCTCGGCGCAAGTTATCGCGAAATAAATTGCTGGACTTGACCGCTCCGCAGATGAATATTCTGCTAGGTAGATAAGATCGGAGAAAGGAGAGAAGCAGCCGGACACAAAGGACGGCCGGTAATCCTAGACAGGCAGAAGCCGCGACGATCAATCTCGCCGAAAACGAAACGGATCCCGGATTCCTCGCGGTTCCCAGATCCGCGTGTCCCCGCGGCACGGGCGCATGCGTTCGTTTCCACGCCGTTTTTGATTCTGCAGGAAACCGCGCACACGTTGATTGCCAGCGACATACAGTGGACGCATTGTTTATCAATCAAACGCCTACGCAGCCGCCCCGAAAGCTCTCGCGCGCCGACCGTGGGAATCGTGCGGGCCCTTACCGGGATACGGTGCACTTTCATCGGAGACGTAAACTTAATTAACGTGCCAATACCCGCGGCTCCAGCCTTAATGCGGCTCATGGAGCGGCTAATTTGTTCGAGGAAGTAAACGACGCGCGAGGGGACGCGATATGGCCGGATCCTCGCTTTACGATTAGTGATTATTGGTCTATCGCGGATTTATCAGCGCGCGGCCGCTCGCTTCTTCATTGTTGGATTCGGCTCGCGATCGAGGCGCGCCGCGCGTAGTAAATTCCCCGAATAGTTCGCATTGGACGAGCGATAAGCGATGCGAGGACTCTGATTAACTCCAGGAACAGTCGTAATGCGGACCGGGCCTTAATTAAAATTAATGATAACGTATCGGTGGCGTTGTGAGTGATTTAAGAAGAACCCGCAACAAATTGTGTCGAAACTGCCATTTGTTACTTCGCCTCGTACAAATTGGAGTGCTGTGAGTGCTGATCGGTACACAAAACCTGCTGTGTTTTTATTGCAATAAAATTAAAACGGTCGTTACTAAATATTAACTAAAAAATTTGAAATTGTGATAGTGGAAACTTCAACGGTACGTTAGAACACGAACCTCCTTTCAGCACTGCGCGCGGCTATTTGTTGTTACTTGTGAGAATGTTTGAGTGCGGTATGCCTAACAGAAAGAATGTGCACAATGTCTGATGGCCCCGGCGGCTGCATCAAAAAGAAAGTGCAGCGTCGGCTCGACAGCCGCGCGAAGACGAGCCGCGGCAAATGGGAGCCGTCCGTCTGCCGGGGCCGCGATCAAACTGACGTTTCCGGAAACGAGATGATTCCATCATCCACGCAACTGGCAGCAAAAATGATCCGAGTGGAGTGCTAATAGCGAACCTAACGGTTTCGAATGTGCGTTAATCGAAGCGATCGCCTACCCGAGGGGACTCTTTCGGGACCTGCAGGCGGCGGACTCCAGTGCTCCGCGTGAAACAAGCGAGGACGATGTCTTCAGCATGCTGTTGCCGGATGAGACGTATGAGCAGAACGCCGCGGCCGCGGGCCACCTGCTGGCCGTTCTGCGGGTGTATGACGACTTCCTCGCCCGCTACCGAATACGGCCCGAGTTTTTCTGCAGGTGGGAGCTTGCGGACTTTTCTTGCAGCGCGTCTACAAAGCTAATGCTTCCTTTTTGGTCCTGCTGCTATTCTCGTGCATGCTGCTAAACAATCCGCGGCATTGTCCGCAGTCCTCCCAACTTTAGACAGTTTTGCGCCATTGAAAGCGTAATGCAGCCTGTTAACAGCCTGTACATGCAATCATTTGGTGATTATAGCGACTTTGTTGCTCTTCTAGTAAATTAAACTACAAGGTCTGTAAAAATTTATTGCAAGGACTACTTGTATGACACTGGAGTTCTGGTTTTTATTTTTAACAAGAAATATTTGACCGTTTGTGTTACTTTATAAATATAAACAGAACATTTGCCATGGTTACCTTCTTGTTAGGTGTAATTTACAAAATTTATTTATTCAACAATTTCTTTTGTATTTTGATTTAAGAACTTAGGCCATAATATATTTTTTAATTAGATTCTTCTTTATAATTTGTCTTTATATTATTACCATGAGTATTTAGAGGTTATTTACCTACCCTAAACTAAAAAAACTAATCTCCATTCTATTTACTAATTTTATCTTTTATACTTTTGAAATTAGGGTGGACGTAAATAATTAATTATTATTAATATTGTCATAATTAATTATTCAAACTTTTAGTAAGCAAAAACTTCTTATATTCATTATAATTTCAATTATAACTTAAACAATTATGCGAAATTAATTTTTATAATTTCTAAGAAAGGAGGGAGAAATCATCAAAGACAAAACTATATGTGGGTTTCATTTCTCACTACATAAGTGTTCTAGGTCTCTGTATGTTTATCATTTTGAATTTTTCAACGCTTCAAACTCAAACGAAGACAAAATTTAATTTTTTGCATTCTGACGCGATTCCACTTAACCAACGCCATAGAAAAACTTGTTGTTAAATGAAAGCTAATAAAACATTTTTGAAACAATGTGATTACGTTACATAATGATCATTAGCACCGAATTGCCTGCGCTGCGTCTTCACAAAAAACAGCAATCCGAAATTGCTTTGCCCTGTGGAGTTTTCGGCACAAACGAGTTCCTTTTGGATCACACGGTCCTAATCATCTGGCAAAGTACATAGAACGAGCACTTATTTCCTGTTGTGTTGCTACTTTTTTTTATAACAAATGCAGTATTTACAAAGTTTAAAAGATTTAAAAATATAATGTAATAAAAAATAATTTTTAAGTCTGTTTAGCTCAAGAACTTTGTACTACTACAACAAAGATCAAAGATAAGGTTGAAGCACCATTTTAAACAATATTACGGTATATTGCTATAATTTCTGTAAATTTTGGAAAATATTATTTATTATTACACTACAATCTGTCACAATTAAACATCTTTAATTAGTTGAGAGACATGGAAGCGAAACATCCGTTGATGTCACACCTACATTAAGCTTAAACATAGTTTAATTAAACAATTAACTTATAGATTGTATAATGCATTACAATTGTCCAAGTCGATTCATTAGGTGGGTTGGTTTAAATTTTTTTAGTCGTGGTTAAAACTCGTCTTTATTTTCTATTAGGTACTTCATTAATATTGAAGATTAGAATTCATTTTAAAGTTTTTTTGTAAAATTAAATGTTTATTTCGAAAAAAGTTATAAAGCACATATTATTCAAAGCACTGTCCATCGTTAGCTATAACTTTTTCTCATTTTTCTGGCAACAGGTGGATTCCTGGCAAAAAAATTCCTCGACCTGTGTTGATTCACGAATCGACCCATTTTTGATATCTTCAAGAGTTGAAAGCTACTCAGACAATCCATACGTCATCAAACGAAAAACATGGTAATCAGAAGGGACAATGTCTGGTAGATACGGCGGGTGGGGTAGGACACCCCACTAAAATGTTTCCAAATAGTTTTTGACTTATTTTGCAACATGTGGTCGAGCGTTGTCATACTTTATCGTGTCTTTCCGCTTATTTCGGTCGTTTCTCTTTCAACGCTTTGTGAAATTTGATCAGTTCTTGTCGATAACCAGTGATAGTATCGCCTTGTTTTTGCAGCTCATAAACCACTACGCCTTTCTGATTCCACCAAATGCAGAGTTTATTTTCGAACCATGGATGTTTCGCTTTGGTGTCGGTGTTGAGGTTGATGGTAATGCTTGGCCGGGCATATACCTGATTTTTTTGCGTTTAGGATTCACGTAATAAATCCATTTTTCATCACCAGTCACGATAGGATGCAAAAACTCTTTTCTTTGGCGCCTTTGAAGTAGCTGCCCGAAAGTGGAAAAACGTCTTTGACATCTCGGCTTTAATTCGCGTGACACTCAATTTTCTTGCATTTGAATAATTCTTATTGCCTTCACCGACGATCGTTACAAGAAATCTTTATCGACTAATGCTTCCAAGTCTGCATCTTCAAATTGTTTTGGCTGGCCCGGGTTCTTCTTTTTTCCGTGTCAAAATCACCACTTTCAAATCATTGAAGCCAATACTCACGAGTTGAAATCGATGAAGCATGATTATTATAAGCTTTGGAAAGCAAACGAAGACTTTCAGCTGCAGATTTCTTTAAATTGAAACAAAAAAATAACACTTTAGACAAATTGAGTTTTGTTGGCACGAAACTCGACATACTCAAGTTCAAAAAATTATATTCCTTACACCTCATAAAATTATACACTCTAAATTTAAGAGTAATGGTGGTGATTTGCCATTAAATTGATTGTAGTATGTACTGATGGCAACACCATCTGTTGTGAATTCTTTAGAATTTATTTTAAGCCCCGCTATGTTAAGGTGATAACCGCGCACTGAACTTTTGTATTTTTTGGTTAATGGTTTAAAGGGATTGACAGTTGCGTCTAACAGTTGCGACTTGCGCTCTTATCAGCCAATACCTTTTTTGTAGCTTCAAATTCAGTCGTTTGCACTTTGTGCATATGTGTGTTCGACTTTGATAAGTTAGCTATGTCGTCGAATAATGTTGATTATTAAACGTTACTAGGCGGGTTCCCTATCGTTAGTTGAATTTTATTTAGGTTCTGCTTTTATACTAGTACTATATATCGCTGAGGTAGATTTGTCCCAATGAGATGCCGTAAACTTAGATTATTGATGAGATAAAGCTAATGTCGTCTAGCGAGCACGTTGCCATATCTGACAATAAAACTGCTATAGATAGATATGGCTTAATACAGTAGGGAACTTCTTAATTTGATGAGACTAAACTTTGTCAAAAGTTGCCATATCTGACAATAAAACTGCTATTAGATAGATATGTAGAGTAGTACTCTTTTTAAAGTTTTTGGTGGTTTTGGCTACTACTCTGTGAATTTGCTCTGACGTTGCGTGGTTTCTTCTAAAACCAAATTGGTGATCTGGTAAAATATAATTGTCTGGTAGGAATAATGTTAGCAGTTCTAGAAATATATTCTCAAATACTTTAGAGAACACCGGCAGCAAGCAAGTTTATTTGTGATTTAGATTGTTCTTTGGGTTTACCTGGCCAGTGCATCTAATACATTAAGGTGTTATATTGTGTGTTTTTCTTTTTGGCATTACTAACATATGGTACTGTTCTTTTAGAACATGGTAGTTCAAATTTGACTATAGAATGCATTAAAGTTTTGTCTTTGTATATGTTCTTGTTGTTTTTTTAAGTTTTTAGGTCTACAACAAGAAAAGGTAGTTCTTTTTGTGACAACTTGCTTTACGTTACAGATGTTGATTGCTGTATGGCTAAGCAACTACAATTTCCCCTTTTATTAGATTTGTATTGGTAGATGAATATAAGATTTTCTTGAAAAACACAGAAACTACGTTTCTGTCTAATTCGATAGGTGTAAAATTTTGCGTTCCTTTCTTTAAAACCTTTTGTTATATGAGTATATGCTATTGATGTTTTTAGGAGAATTTTGGGTTTATCGTTAGGGAGAGTCTTTATTAAGAACCCAATTTTAATTATGGTTTAAAGAAGTTACTTAGTGGTTCAATTGTTTTGATTCCCAAGGCAAAAATTAGTGGGGCTTTTGCTTCGGTTTTCTTTGGACGAGTTTATCTCTTGTTCATTTGAGTTTTTATTGTCAAATAAGGTAAAACTGTTAGTGAGATTTTAACAATAATTTGTAATTTTAGGTTATTGGACCTGATCCGTTTGTTTACTCACATTATCTTCTCTGGCACGTTTTTTATTCTTGACTAATTGAGGGTCTAAATTTTGAAGTATTGGGGCTGTAGTTTCTGTTGTTGAAAAGCTAATTGAGGTTGTGTCCTGAATAAAAAGCTGTGTAAATGTGTTTCTTGTGGTTGGTGAGGAACTTACATTGAGACGAAATTTTGGGCGATTGATGTCGCTGTGGCTAAATCTTGGTAATAGTAATTAAATTACTTTTCACTAGTAAATCAATCAGTAAATTATTTAAATATTTCAAAGAAATAAATTTGATATAACTTAAATAATAATCTTACGATACGTGACCGCAGGCTCACCTGTTTATCTTCTTATCGCCTAACTCCAGCAGTAGTCGAACACAACCTTGCACTTTAAAATTCAAACAATTCTAGAAAATATATATTTGTTTAATTTTACCCTACTTTTGATATAAATAATATAAAGGAAAAATTTTTACTTATAATATTTTAAAGCATTATGACTTGGTGGTGGTAGTTTTTCCTAAACAATTTTGATTTGATGTTTATAAATATTAAAAAAAAAACAGTTTGCATATATTGCACCTTGATAGGAACTTTTGTTGATTGGTGCTAACATTTGTATACACCGAAAAATCCTACATATACTTACACACATATACTATATATAATATAAGGCAGTAAACTTGTACTTTCAAAATATATGACCCGCGCGTTTATTACAAAAGACAAAATACTCCTGTCCTGGTGAACGTATGTAGCGGGTCGCCAAAATCACATATGTTTATATATCCTTATGTTTCTCTTGGCACGTTTAAATAATTGACATCATAATTGTTTTTCTCTCGGTAATCTTTTATTAGAAAAAAGTTTTTTTGATTTTATTTATTTGTAATCTGCTACAATAGCAATAAGCAAATCAGATAATTACAGAAATATAAAATTGCACTAGAAGTAACATGTGAGAGAACGTCCAGTGACGTCCCTCGTTGTAATTAATTTATTAAATAATTACAATGGATACCTACTACCTAAGTTAAATTAGTACCGTGTGGGAAGATTTAGAGGTTTTTAGCACGTTTTAGTCTGCGCACGTCAGCACTATTGTCGAGTAAGTTTAACGCTAACGGATTCGGGTGTGTTTCTAACCTCTGAAGATATTTTGCATTGAATTTCTTCTTTCACTGTTGGCATTAGAAAAAAGTGTATACACATTTTATATTATATTTATACACTTTTTCTATCGCTTTGACACTTGTTTTTTATTACAAGGTGGCTTAACTATAACCGGCACTGATTTTTTTCTAAAAAAATGCCAACTGGTTATGTACTTGCACATATCAGTCTTCAACATACTCCTCTTCGAAGTCAACACATTTTTTTCAACGTTCTGAAAGCATCCTGGCGCCCTTTTCAAAAAGGGTTTTTGGTTGGCGACGTATCGATCCTCAAACTTGCCTTGCAATTCTGATTTGGGCATTCTGAATAGGTAGAAATCAAATTGGGACTGTACAGTGGATGTGGCAAAAGGTACCATTTTAATTTCCGGAAGAACGTTGCCATCACTTTTCCTGTCTAGGTTTGGGAGAATTGGTATGCCACTACTCGCGTGACGACTCACTGGGACTGGGAAATGAAGTAGTGCACCCATGTTTTATTGGTGGTCACCATAAACTTCAAAAATTCATTACCTTCGTCTTTAAACTGATGTGGTGTTTTTTTTTACGATTTATTCTACACTACCAAGAGTGTTAGACAGCATTGCTTTATCTTTGTGACCAACGATCATGCGGTTTATTCTTGACGCGCTCTCTGCCCTCTCTGAAGCACTTACAACACTGAAACACGCGGGTCCGTGACAGACACACTTTTCCATGTTGTTGTTGAAGTGTGTGGTAAATTTTAGAGGACAGGAAACTTTTTCTCCAACGAGATGCCTTCTGTCTGCTCATCACTCTGGCAACGCTCAAATAGGACCGAATAAGTTCTAAACCGAGTAGGATAGAGGGTGAAGGTTGTGACTCCACTCTCTCAAGGTTGCACAGTGCGGCTTGTTTACCAGCTTGTATAACCAACTAAAGCTCGTGCTTGGAAAAGAAATTTTTACCGGGAACTGCTCTTTCAATGCGTAGTTGCTCGGCGCAATATAGGACCAACATGAGACAACATGGTACAGTCAAAGGTCTTATTAGTAATGCCTTAAAAAGGGCAGCTAATCGATTATTAATATCTTTTCTTGATTCCTAAGGACTATCAGTTTTGGAATAAATAATATGTTGATGACTATGATTCTTCTGCTGTAAATACACACTTAAATAACGTCTTTAAATCTATGTACAGGTATAACAGTTGTTGGTGTACCTTCACAAGCTTCTATTTCTGTTAAGCGGAAAGAGTATAAGCGGGCTTGATGTATTTATGATTGCATCAAATGTGACTTGTCTGTTTGAAATTATAAAGTCGGATACACGCTGGATAATGTGTGGCTTGCGCGCATTTGGCAGACGCCAGCTGTTTTTCTTTTTCTCATTCACCGAAACACAGTTATCCAACTGGGTGCTGCGTTCCCACACACTGCTGCTAACCTCATTTAGATGCCCGACGTAGTTATTTCCTCTTTTTAAAAAAATTGAGCTGTCGATCGTTCTCATGATTGCTCACGCTTTTCCGCTTTGTTCACACTTGTGCACTCTCAGCACTGTACAAATGACTCGCTACCTTTCTGTTTGTGCGCTCTAACAACGCTGTCTGGTGGCTTCATGGGGCAATATGTTATAATTTTAAGTGTAAGCCAAGAATTTATTCAAATGATGCTTTCAGTCCATTTAAAATAATATGTAAATGTTTTTTTGTAAATCTAATTTTACCGATCAAGGCGTGTTGAATAAAGCATACTAAAAAATTATCTTTTTAATACGAGCTTCCACAATGTGATAGTAACAAAGATTATACAAGTGATATACACAGGAAAGATACAGTTCTGTTTTATATCTCTAGTCACAGCAATAGGCGATTGAAATTTTGCATTTTTTGAGAGTACTTAAAATTAAGTAGGCAATTGCTATTTAAACGTATTGTCAGTATAAATTAGAAAAGCTTCTTCGATTCAAAGAACTTGGATAGGGGCGTTATCGTGCAGAAGACTGACACTTAGACTCAACTATTCCTTTGTTTCTTGATAACGTTGCAACATTTATGCAGTATACCGGCGTACTATTCTCCGTTTATCAATGTGTCCTTTTCTTTAAAATCAATTGGCAAAATTCCAAAAGATAGCTGCTACGATCTTTTTTTTGTTGAATCTAACTTGCCTTCCTTGACCGCTTTTCGTCCGGCTTGTGCCATTCCAATTCTCTGTTGCTATGAGAGTACAGTATAAAATTATTATTTCATACCCTGTAATAATGAACTGAAAAATTTTCTAACAACGTGAAATTTTAGCCTCTTTCACCTTTCGTTTCAACGGATCTGACAAAGTACGTACCAAACAGAAATAAAAAAGAAGGCTTGGTAGAAACCATGCTCAAGAATGACGATGAAATACAAGAAAATTTATGATGACTAATTAAAAGAGATTTTGGAGTTACTGAATCATAAAAATGATTCGAAATAAGACATTTCGTATGTAAGCAAAGACAGAACAATTGAGAGTCTTTCTATATAATTGATAGCTATGGTTATATAAGTATAATAATTGTTTGTAGATGTAAAATTAATTTTTTAGGTAAAGACAAAACTAATTTAAAAAATGACGAGGTCTGACAGCGGCCCCCCGGAGAGCTTGTCCAACTCCGACATGCTTGAGCCCCTTCGCATAGTAGTTTTTAAATAAAAATAAAAACACGATTAAAAAGCTCTGTTTGACATAATTGGCGTACGCCGTTGCCATGACAACGCATTTACGTATACCCAGTTAGAGTTGAACTCTGACCTTTGACCTTTGACCTGTGTGACAGCACTCATAATTTTTTTTATATATAAGTGCTTTATTACCCGCTCTCAAACGAAAATTTTCTATCGCTTGCGGTTCCGGAAATATATTACCTCGGTCGCGCCTGCCGTCGAGCCGAAATTTGTCCTTCGGAGGCGCTCGGGTCGGCACGGAAAGGCACGAACGATTTGACCTTTGACCTGTGTGACAGCAGCAGCAGCACTCATAATTTCTTTTATATATATAATTAAGATAAAGCAAAAAGTATCGTATGTTTATCTCATCCAACATCGCTGACAAAACTATCGAAAAATTCTGTAGAATTATGGAACTAATTTATAAACTGTAAAATGATTAGATACTAATGTTACTGACGATATTGAGATTTTAGGATCTTTGGTTAACAATTATATCATGCTTCTATCGTACTTGTTCTCTATGAATGAGATCTTTCATACTTCTAGCTATTTTCCATTTGATTTTCTCTTCAATTATATATCGTAACTGAATATATATGTCAAGGCGCATTATGTCCCCAAAATACCAATTTTGCTCTCTGACGACGCTTTCCTGCTCTTTTTCCTTGTTCACTGTACATAGTGTTACTCCACTTTTATAGCGTTTAGTTATTATAACAGAGTTGTATCGTTGGCGTAGCTTATGCTGTTTAGAAGTAGTTTTCATTTCTATCTGCTAAACCTTTTTATTATCCTTCCAGAACACAGGTTAAATAAAATTGGTGACAAAATGCAACACAAAACTAATCCTCTCGATAATTAATTAGTTTGTTATTTATTTTTTTAGCAGTTTTAACCTGTTTTTATTAGAGTTTGACGTTGAACCGTTTCCCAAAGTCAATATAATATATGTATATGAAAATCCTAATGCATATTTACGCTTTTTTTGTTAGGCCTCTCTCATACCCAATCTAGTTTAAAGGTAAACTGTCTACTGTTAATATTGTCTTAGCATTTCCTTTTTATTTATTTATACGTGATGTAAAAAACTTAACTACGTGACTCATTAAACTTACCGTTCTACATTTATTGCATCATTTTGCGTTGTTCATCTTAGGGATTGGTATAAATATTGTTCCAACCTTTTTTTTGGTCTTTCCTTATTTATATATTTTATTAAACAGTTTTATTATTATTATAGATACTTTTGTCTCCTATTATTTTTAGGAATACAATACTCATATCGCCTGATACTGATGATTTACTTTCTTTACTTGTCTTTACTATTTTCTTGACCTATTATGTTAAAATTCTTGACTTTTTGTCGACAGTTTCTGTATTGTTTATGTTACCGGGTTGATTATCTAAAAGTATTTATGTTACTTATAGTTTTAGGGGAATTTCAAAATTCTTCTGTTTCTAACGCAACTGACGATCTATGGGTCGGTCTTGGAAAAACTACCGCCAACTGATTAATTTTTACCAGTTTTGTTAAAAGATTTTTTACCTAAAATATTTGGCCGTTCTTTTACGTTATGACGAGTAGCTGTTATTAAGCTCTCGAACCGAAATCAGCAATTTAGATCAGTTTATTGACATGTGCGTGATAACCAATAGCTCTATTTTAATAGCAATATGAGCTTTTTTTTCCTAGACCGTAGTAGTTACTTATAAGTTTAGTTAAATATTATATATAAAGAAACTCCTTAGATTGACAACAGCAAAGGTGCATCTTCTTATAAATTACATCTTAATGCATCTAGTATAACTTGTATTCAAGAGTTAAAACCAAATGGCTCCTCTCGAGGACCCTGTAACCCTTAGAGGGCGCACCACCAAGTAGCAAATCGGGAAATGTCTCCCAGATATAGGGAGCAAGAGACAAATCAATTATCTCCCTCAGACCAATAGGCAAAATAGCGTCTGACCTATAGTAGGCCGCTATTAACAGCGTCTGATCTAAAGTGGACGGCTGAATATATAGGTTTTCCTGAAAAGGGGGTATGACAACATTCTAACTAATGTAAAAGACGAAGTTTTTAGAGATGAATGGCAGGATGAAAAATTTAAATATTAATCACCTAGTGGCAATCTACACTTCTACAAGAGGAAGTCCCAATGAATAAAGGGGGCGTTCTGCTAAATATTTCAAAAATCAGTCGTAAAAATTAACCAGGAAAACAAAAAGAAAAAGAAAAGAAAACAGAAAACTCAAGTTAGTCACGAGGAAAAAACGTTGAAAAATAATGGTAAAGAAGTCATAAATGAATTCAAAAATATGGATTTTAATATATTGATTATAAATGAGACGAAAAAGAAAAGAAATGGAATTGAAAATATTGGTAATATACGATATATTTAGAATGGCGTTAACAAAGAGAAACAACTCATAGAAATAGAAAAAGGAAAAATACATCTTGGGAATCAAAAATGAGAGAACGATAAAAAAGAATCCATTGTATGAAAGAAAGATAGTTATACTAGGCGTATATTGACCAATGGAGAACAATCCCATAATAGAAAAGAAAAGGTTCTTAGATATATTCCCAGACAAGGTTGGAAAAGTGAACAAAATAGAGGAATTAATTCTCACTGGAGATATAAATGGAAGAACAGGTCGCAAAAAGGGGCACGACACAGTAGAAAGATATGGTGAACAAATAGTAAATAACAACAGGGAAAGAATAATAGAATTGTGTCAATTATTTAACCTGAGAATTAAAAATGGTTTTTACCTGCACAAAGACATTCACAAATACACATAGATACAACCGAAAATGAACCTAAAATCTATAATAGATTACTTGATGACAAAAAAGAAAACAACAATTAAACTTAGGGATGTGAGAGTAAATGAGGGGTGGAACGCAGAAGTATCCATAGATTGTTAGAAGTAAAAATTAAATTTCCATGAAAAAACAAAGAGACAAAAGGTATAAATAATGAAAAGAAATTAAAGATTTACTTCTTACAGAATGAGTTGATAAGAGAGTTTATATAAGATAAGCCTTGATAAAAAATTAATAGAATTCAACTATGAGAATGACGTTAATAAGGTATGCGAACACATTAAAGTAGGCTGGAAAAGAAACACTTGGAGAGAGAGAGAGAGAGAGAGAGAGAGAGAGAGAGAGAGAGGGAACGGGAAAGCAACGAGTGCATAAATGGAACTTTTCTGAAAACACTGGACAAATTAAATAAAAAGAAATACCTGTATTATAAATGATTAAACATTTAAGATGCGGGGGATTTTCAAAATTATAAGAGTAAAAATAAAGAGGTTAGAAGACTAATATGCAAAGAAAAAATAAAATAAAGGAACACGAATCCATAAACACAAACCAGCATCTTGGGAGAGCAAGAAGCTCCGCATCTCAGAGAATATCAAAATCATTGAGAACAAACAGAAGAGAACAGACACATATATCGTATATAGATGACTAAGAATGGATAACACACTAGAATGACTTGCTAACAGGACAAAGGATAAATTCACAGAAAGTACCATAGAAGAAGTAAGGAATCTAGACGACTAAATACTGGGAATAACGCTGGAAGAAACAAACAATAATCTTGATGAAAAACAACAAATCTGGGAGATCAGGAGATGTTGCGCCAGAACTGGTCAAGTACGGCACAGAGAAACTATGGAGAATGCTTCGGCTGCTATTTGAAAAAGTAATTAACAGTAAAAATGTACCAAAAGAATGGAAGAAAACATATTTAACATGTATTTTTAAAAAGAGAAAAAAATAAATGTGAAAACTATAGATAAATCAGTGTAATTGTAACAGTAGGACGCTTTTATGCAAGAATAATGAGGTAAGCTGGAAAAAATAAGAGATCAACCTGGGTTTACAGCAGGTCAATCCTATATAGAGCACATCTTCAATATATAAGTACTGTTAGTAACAAAGGAAGAAAAAATAAAGACATTCATCAATCTCAAAAATTCTCATGATACGGTATTTAGAAATGTACAATGGAAAACTACAAAAGATGGCAATATTCAGAGCGATGATAAAAGTTGTATAACGAAACTACATAATACATTAAAATTGAGAATCGTCCAACATGGCTAACACTGTTTAATCTATTTCTAGAAGATATTCTAAAAATTTGGAAACAAAAATGTTATGGAATGGAAGTACTGAGGGATGAAAATACACTTTGTGTTTTGCAGACAACTAGGTGATAGTGGCGCAGGACGAAGACGATTTTAGCTACATGATAAGGAAGCTGAAGAAAGATACGGAAGAGCTGGAATATGAATCAATTTTAAAAATGGAATACTTAAAACTAAAGAAGAAGGAGTAAAGGACCTTGAAATCTAAGAAAACAAAACAAAACAAAAGAAATGCCTACATTCAAATATCTAGGATTCACTATGTCAAAGAATACAACAAAGGAAGAAATCAAAAACAAATTGCTCAAACAAGAACAGCAAGTACATTCGGTAAAATGGGACAAAACATCCGAATCAACACAAAAGAGTAACCACAGTTAAAAACATTATGACATATGTAACTGAAATATAAATTATTAACAAGACAAATAAAGGAACAATACAGGCAACTGAAATGAAAATCTGGGGGAGATGCTGTAGTCTGACCAAAATGGATAGAATAACAAATGATAAGATTAGAAGAAGTTTATAGAAGATAAAAGACTATTATGGTATGGCTACGTGAGAAGATCAGAAAACACATGGATGAATAAAGTCACGGAATGGAGTCCCATGGGAAAAAGTGAGGAAGACCTCGGGTACCCTAGAGGGACGAAGTAAACGAAGCTACGCAGAACAGAGGATTAAAAGAAAAAGACTGGGAAATAGATGGGAATGGATAACCCGCTTAAAAAAGAGAAGCAGCGGCGGTTGTAAAAACCCTTTATATACAGAATTATGATATGGTACAATGTTATTTTGAAGATCTAGTCATAATTATAAATGGAAATGTTATCTTTGAACATTGTCTTTAGGACGGTTTCTTAATACATTTTGATGCTTTATCTATTTCTCATAAAAATACAAGACAATAGTAAGAAGTATGCTGACAAAACAAATCTTGCCATTTTTAAAATTAATTTTTTTACGGTAAACTCTGACATTCGGCCTTGCAATTTGTAAGATATCAGTTGTAGATAATACTTTTATATTTAAGACAAAGAGTTTGAATATATTTAAATAAAGAAATATTAATGGCATCCGATTCGTCATTACTGTCTTCTGTGTTATAGTTGGACATAGTCTTTGAATAGGCAGAACATTTATAGATTTAGTGTCAATAAATTTCCGCATAATGCGATAGATAACATATTTGGCGATCTTGTGAATCTTCTTAAAACTTTTTTTTATCTTACAAAGTGCCACACATGTATTAATGTTATTATCAGCTTATTTTGTCATGGAAGTTAATACAAGTTTTGATTTTTTAAATACACTGTTAATTTACCTAACTAATGATATAACATTTATCTTGACAACATTTCGATAACGCTATTAAAATAGCTGGGCAATAAATTTTCTGTATGCTAGTTGTAACCATTTTTACACTTTTATTTATGTAGCCGTCTACTACCATAAGGAACTACATATATAACGAGCAGTAAAGCCAGATACACACTTTCCAGCAATACCATTTTAGTCGTAAAAGCGCTCATTACCGTAAGCTCATGCACATCGGCCGATGCTATTTCGCGATCCGAGCGCGGACGCGGCTTTTCCAAACCGACAGCCCAACCGCCACTTTATGACCCGAATAGCGCGGCGGGCCCTCCGAGGAAATCGGTCATAAACTCCCCACAGTCGCTTTTTGATCTGCGTTAATTGCAGCGCTTCAATAATAACCGGTTCGGGTTTTATATTTTCTGTTTTAGGAATTTATGCGCCTCCGAGTATTAAACAAGCCATTATTTATGTCATTACGCGCGAGTATATATAATTAGCTTCCCGGAAAATTGGGTCTCGCTGTCGTGGGAGCACTTTATTGGCACCGTTTTATGGCGGCGCGGATTTATCAGATCCGCTCCTATTAGTTACCCATTTGACTGACGAAGCTGAATTTATAACGTCGATCGTTAACAGAATCCGGTGAATAGCGTTAAGTGATGTTCTTATAATAAAAACCCTTTAGAGTGTTGAAAACTGTTCGGTACAGTTAAATTTTATATTCAAGAAATTTGTTCCCAGAACAAGAGCTGTATACAGTGATTCCAATTGGTAGCGACATCATACACATTTCTTCTATAGAATAAAAATATTTCCATTTGAATCAAAATTATATTTTTGAAAGTTAAGTAATTTCAGTTATATTAAGTTTTTTCATACGTTGAAGATTTGGTAGTTATTGTTCAAAATTTTCCCTCTAGGTAGTCAATTTTGTAGATTCGTTTATCTCAGCACTGCTTCTCTCTATTTCTTTTGACCTTCGCTCAGTCTTTTTATTCATTGGTAACATGAGCAATTCAAGCCTTTTATTATTTGAGGTATGTATTTGCCTTGAGTGTTCTTCCGATCTGTCGTGCCTTCTATTATTTGTAATAGACCCGAATGTCATAATATATGTCCTATCCATATATCTCTTCCTCTCATTATATTTGTCATTAACCTTCTTTCTACTTCTATTCTTTCTAATCTTTCATTATTTGATATTCCGCCAGCTTATCTTTTCTTTAGCATTCTTTTGTAGCACCATAACACAAATTTATGTGTTCTTCTTTGTTAGCTCTTTGCAATTGTCTAAGTTTCATCCTCGCATAAAGCAACGCTTCATACCAAAGGGTGTGAAAGTTGTTTTCTCTTGCTCTTGCTTTTTTCGTCTTCAGTTATGATGCTATCTAGATAACAAAACTCTTAAACCTTCAGTGTTACTTGTGTATTTCTGTGTCTCATATCTGAGCACATCATTGTTTTTGTTTTAAGGACGTTTATTTTTGTATTGTATTCTTTCATAACTATATTTCATTCAACGATTGTTATAATTCTTGTTTGCTTTTAGTTATAATTGCCGTATCACATCTGTTTTCTTCTTGTGTATATTTATTCCTCTGTTTATTGATCTTTGATTTTATTGATTACATGTTATAAGGGGTTTTCGATGAGAATGATATAACTTTGAAATGAAATGTCAGCAACTGTTACTAGTTGTCATTTGTATTTAGTATAATGTGATAATTCATCATTGCAAAATATAGGCTTCAAGAACGTTTGGTTATTGCCCAAAAAATTTATAAATGTAGACATTCTTTTATGAACACTCAAAGTGATCTTCACTAAACCTATAGTCCACATAATGCCTTTCTGTGTTTACTATTTCAAATCGTTGAGTAAATTTTATCATGATGCGAAAATACCAGGTCAATTGCAAGAACGTAATATAGGCTTCAGAGTGTCCAAAAATTTATAAATGTAGACATTCTTTTGTGAACACTCAAAGTGATCTTCACTAAACCTATAGTCCACATAATTGCCTTTCTGTGTTTACTATTTTTCAAATCGTTGAGAAATTTTGAAGAGATCTTTTTATGATGCGAAAATACCAAGAAATCCAAGAAATGTGAAGGACATTGGTGCCGTAAAATATAGCGCTTTAGAGGCTTTAAATTTTTTGATTCCTTGTCGTGCTCAAGAACTAGGGCTTAGAAGAACAACAACTTGCAGTGTTTTACGAAAAGATTTGCATTGTATTGTGTTGTATTTATATTGTGTTGACTCAAGAACTGAATCCACTGAACCATCGTAAGCGCCGTGACTTTGCAGCTTGAGCTTTAGAGCAACTTGAAACGGATAATAATTTTGGGAAGAAATTATCTTCTCAGATGAAACTCATTTCTGGTTAAGTGGTTATATTAACAAACAAAATTTTCGCTTTTGGTGTGAAAACAATCCACAAGAGATTTACGAGAACTTCTTGCATCCGCAGAAGTTCACTGTATTGTGGGGTTTGTGGCATGGTGGCACCATCAGACCATTATTTTTTCAAGAAGAGGTAGGAGATGCCGATACAGTGACTGTTGAGCGGTACTGATTAATGCTAACAGATTTTTGGGCTCAAATTAAGATGAAATTAATTTGGAGGACATGCGATTTTAACAAATTAACACATGTTTATTTCTAATGCTACTATTGATATATTGCAATGAAAGGTTGGTGAAAAAGTAATTTTAAAAAGTGCAACTGTTAGTTGGCATCCAAGTTGTGATTTAATTCCTTTAGATTGCTTTTTGTGGGGTTATTTGAAATCTAGAGTCTATGTAAATAAACCATAAACTCTTGATGCAAAAATGAATATAGAACGCTGCATTCGTCACATTAAACTCGAGTTATTGGACAAAGTCATCAAAATTGGGTTAATCGAATTTGCTCGTGTGGACGTGTTATTCAAATCATAATGTAAGACTATGCTTCAAAATCATATAAAAAGTTTGGTTGTAAATAGTTTTTATTTTAAAATCATATCAAGAGTGGCGACATCGCAACATATCTCTCTGACTCTTAGCTGTACCAACTCTTCTTTTTAGGCATCTCTTTGCCTTACTACTGCTGTCTGTCTATAGTATAATGAGTTTATAATAATTTTGCCTTTCTGTTTTATTTCTATTTTCCATAGAATATCAAATCGCGTAGATCATTTTATCTTATTAGAAGCTTTTCCCATGCCAACAAAAGTTATAAATGGCTAGAATTGATTCTTACATTCTTGAGTTTTTTCTGAAGTCAAACCGATTGACTGTGAGTTGGTCTTTTATTATTTTTTCATTCTGTTATTTATGATCTTCGTTAATATTTTAGATGCATGTGAGATCAGACTAACTGTACGGTAGTTTTTACTTCTATTTGTTTTTCCTTTCTATGGAATCGGCACTGCTATCTTCTTGCTAAAATCTTCTGATGTTATTTGTGTTTTGTACATCTTATTTATTAGTCGACATAGTTTCTTGTGAGTTATTTGAGTGACCTTTTTTATTATTTCAAGAATAAACTTACCTACAATAATTTTTATATTTGCTTCATCTGTTACGATGTTTTTATATGAAAATTTGATTGTAGATACACAGCTTTACCTTTTTTGATAATCGTTTTTGGAGCTCTATTATATATTGAACATTAGTAGAAACGTTTTTGTTATAAATTGTCAATCATTTTCAAAACGTTTAAATGCTATTGCTTGATTACAAGCTTATTCATTAACCTCTTTATCGTATTTGTTAAGGTTTATGAGGCAATTGTTTTTTTTTAATGTAGACACACGTTTTTAAGAAAAAGTTAAATAAGGTTAACATATGACTAAATTTTGAAACAACTCTCGACACAATTTTGTACTACGTCTGCTTAGCGTGGAGTTCTGATATTGTCGGTGTCGATTTAATAAGCTAAAATACTGTCGCTTAAAAAATTAGTTGGTCTAGTATTTCCTTGGTTCTGTTACTCTAATACAAATTTGGCAACATTGTGAATTGTGACTCTTCATACTTCTCGGGCTTGTACCGCTTGAATTGCTTTGTGCATCTCATGCTCCACAAAAAACGAACGTGATCAAAGCATCACCGATATAGAAGTTTGAGGTTACGAGAAAATATTGCATGAAACTTTGTAAAGAAACTGAAATTTAAATTAATTTTAGAATAACCTGTCATATGTAGAAAAATCCGTTAAAATATTGAAAAGCTATAAGGCAGAATTGGATGTTAACATAATCGAAAAAATATTTAAGAGAAGCTGTAACCACAGACTGCAAAAATTATAGGATCATATCATTCATCAATCATACTAGCAAAATCATAGTACAAATAATCAATGATTAACTAAAATTATTTCTACTACCGGAAATATCCGAATGAAAAACCAGATTTATTCCAGAAAAAGGGCCATATAAGCAAATATTAACGTCAAACAAATTGTCGAATGAATCTATGAGTTTAACATAAAAACCTACTTGTGTTAGGTTGAGTACAATAAAGTTTCCGATTGCGTAAAGTGACAAAAACTAACATTCCAAAGTATGGGATTTTCCATTATTTTATACATATACAAAATACAAAAATAATCATGCTAACATAAGAGTGAACGAAGTATTAACACGCCATTTCAGGGGAGAGGTAGGCATAAAGCAGGGTTGTATTCTATCCTAATTACTATTCAATGCATATTCAGGGAACATTGTAAGAGGAGTTTCGAATAATTCAGATAGAGGAGTCTCAATGAAATTTTTATCATTGCAGTCAGAGATGCTGAATTTGAAGAACGTTATGACAAAGTTAGACTTTGAAAGTAAAAAAAAAAAATATGAACTATAGTTCAATAGAAATAAAAAATGATAATGGTAATTAACTGCACCCCTAATAATATTATATACGTAGATGTATTTAATGTGGCAAAAAATTTGTTTATCTGGGATCACTAACAAGAAATAAAGTAGAATGTAATAAAGAAATCAAATGAAGAATAATTATAGTTCACAAAGTTAAGTAGAATTTGGAGGGGTTCAGCGATATCCCAAAACAGTAAACTCAAATTAATGAGAACATTAGTATTTTCCGTAGCCATAAGCGTTATTGAAACCTGGACGATGAAGATTGTTGCATAAAGAAAATTTAATATTTTTAAAATATGGGCATATAGATTAATGTTACGGATACATTAGACTCAATATAGAACTAATGCATCAACATTAAAGAGGAAGTTTTTCAAGTCACTGGGCCAATCAAGTAAAACCACTTATAGGACATAAGATACATAAGGTAGTCTAAGCGGCACAAGACCGAGAAGTATGCAGTCTTATTAGAGGAACAGAACATGGTCGAGTACATAATCTTTAAATTTTGTACTCTGTCTATAAGAATTAGCAATAAATAAGTTTACATAATTATATCGGAGTGTACTTTTCTTACTGACAATATTTTGAAAAACGGATCATAACTTTGAAATATGGAATACAAAAATACAAAGAAATACAATGCATCACATCGTCCGGGTAATCGGTTCTTCCAATACCCCGGACTGCTTTAAACTGGATTCGTTGAGGAACTAAATACATACAAAAAACAATAATTAGTTCGAAAGAAATTTTTTCTGTTTTTCAATAAATAAAACCCAACCTTTTCTCTTCATATATTTCTTGGTAGCAACGAATCTTATTATTTATTGCTGCGCGAATTATAGGGCTATGTTCAATATCGAGATCAACTTTATCCTATGCTCTGACAAGATTTCAACAATTACAATAATTTTTGATAGTTGTTCAGCTGTTAATTCTCGTGCAAGTATTTCAAAACAGTCGTCTAAATTTTCCTCTCGTTTTTCATAAGACCGTTGTGGGTCTGTATTAATAAGTGTTTCACTACCTAGTTCATTAATGTTCGAATTGATGTACACAATTACGTTGACGGAATCTATTTTTTTGAAGTTGCTATTCAATTTCTACTGACTTAAGCAAGATGAGTTTCAAAACTTTTTTTATACTGCCCTCATATTTCGTGCCTTTAATTTATGTCATGCTTCGCTTATATTTTATATAAAATTTAGTTAAACTAGCAGCATTGTTGCTGTATGTTGATGATATAAAGGGACTTTAAAAAGCAATATATTGCAGCTAAATAAAGAATTCAGAGATTGAATCTGTAGACATACCCCGGTAAACAAGCAAAAGCAGCACACCAAACCGTTGAAGGTAAAGGTAAAGGAGGCTAAGATATAAAATGAAAAGAACTGTTAACAAACGGAGTTGTCTGGGAGAAAACCAGTGATATAATTAATAAGCTAATGGAAGTGAAGTTGATCAGAAACGTCAAGTAGATATTTTATAAGAGGTGTTTTGCAGATTCAACCCAGTGTCCTTGATTTCATCGAATGGATACGAACGAAACTAAGTTTACACAACTAGAGCTGAAAAAGATTCTGAGCAATCTAGGTAACAGAAGTCTACCAATAGCGGGCAGCGGATCACATAGAGTCACACTATAGAAAAAGAAATGTTAAGACCAAAAACGGTCCATATTGGTAGAAACCGATTTAATTAAAAAAGAAATTAAAAGAGAAATTAACTTGAGAAATATATGATTTAAGGGGGGACTGGCAAATAACTACCTTGTCCTTAGAAAGACCAAGTCTACAAAAAAGGATATTGGGAGAATAAAAATCCAAAAAATATATAGTGCTTATAATGATGTATGTAAATAATACACCCAGCAAAACATTTTGTAAACGCTCACAGAAAAAGAAATGTGATCTCTTATATAAAGAATTTTACAGATAGCTATTTAAGTCATAAGAATATAATAAAGGAACAAGAGTGTATTATTGAATTATAAAACTAAAGAATTTAAAAACGGAATATTTTGTGATTATTGCATTTACCAATGATGGCAACAATCAGAGCTACAACTAAAATAGTAAAAGTCTAAATAGCATAATCTCTGAGAAGACAGTATCTGTCCTAAGGACTTGAAGAAACAAGGTTAAAAACGTTGGTATTGGAAATGGGGTGGTTTAGTGGATAGATCGCTAGACTACGAAACCAAGAGTTGCGGGTTCGAATCCCGCTCTCGCCAATTCGATCGCTGGCATTTTTACGGCCCAGCTCGACTCAGGCTGCAATAAATGAGTACCTGGAGGTGTCAAACTCTGGGGTAATAACAGGCGGTCGGTACGTAGCGCTAGCCACGTTACTACCCTTGTGTACCGTAGGCTCTAGATTATAGCAGATCTATCCTGTTACGACCCCAAAGGGCCTTCAAGGCCTGTTACGGGGAACTACTATTATTGGAGGTGTAACTAATACACATGAAAGAAAAAATAAGATATTTTAACTGTCGACATAGAGCAACAGTCTGTTCTTTTCTAAATATATTGAACATGTGGCAGTCAAAGCAAATAATACCTCCGGTCGTATATTGTGTGCCAATAAGGGTCTTTGCTTTGCGGTATGGAGAATAAATATATACATATATAGCATATTATGTCTAAATACTTATAGCTGTTAATATCAAGTCTATAGAGTTAAAAACAGAGAAAGAAAAAATAACATATGAAAACTGGGTAACGATAGATGTCAAAAACTAGCTAACGAGATTGCACTTGCCAGATGGCAAGTACAGTAAAAAAAGTAGACCTACAGATTAATACTAAATATTAAAGAGTGGATGAAGGGAAACAAAGAAACAAATAACCAGATAACGGAGGTGTTCAGTAGTCATGATTGATTTTGTAACTATTTGAAGGATATAAACAAGATAAATATTGAGAAGTGCAGTTACTATATAGAAATGGATACAATGGACTGTATTCAAATGCAGTGAATAGATAAATAACTGAGAGAACTTGAACAGAAAAATAGGTAGAAAATTAGTATTGGAAAACTTAATGAAAACCAAGTTACGGTGTACACACAATTGAATAACAATAACAAGCATGTTGACTGCGATAAAAAAATCTAATCAAGTTAGTACTACTACATACTATATGCTTATAGCATATATAACAAGATAATAGAAATGTTAAACTCTTAGAATAATAAGCTTAGGACTGTAGTGATCGGGCTTACTCAAGTTATAAAGGACATAAGTACGAATGGAAATCTTGAATCTATTTTAGTTAAAAAAAAAAGAAATATTATAAATTCTGAGTTCACTAATTTGAATCATAGAGTTTAAAATTATAATGAATCCATAAAATCAAAATATTAAAATCCTTGTCTCTAATCAAGGTATAGACAGACAACTAGCGAATATAGAAACTGCAGAAAACATACAATAGCACATCTCACATAATTAAAACCAATCCTGGAGGGCTGCTAGCGATAACTTTAGACAAAAGGAACATTTATTGTTGCATCGAAAGATGCATAGCCAAACAGTTTTTTTGAAGCAGGTGTATAACGCGATTATTTGTGGGTAAGTTTAAAAAAGGAACCGCTAAACCACCGAGCTATTTTAAACAGTAAAATTGGTAATGGTATAACTACGGAAGAGTATTTTAAAGACATAAAATGCGAAGAGTTTATTTACAAATGATAACAACGGGATAAGTCGGTGCGGTGGCCTTATGAATGTAAGATATGCAAAACGATCCTAGATATAGGCAACCAAACGTACGCTCAGAGCTCAGCCAAGCCACATTTTATATCAGTTGTCTTTGTTTACATGCTGTTCAATGTACAGATGGATAAAAAATATAGACAGCGTTTTAATAAATTTTTATAGAACCCCTGGAAGTTACTTACGTAAATTTGCTGATAAATTATTTCACACCTTACTAATTTCACATAAAATGTTTATCTTAGGTGATTTCAAGTTCAACATTCTTGATGAATATGATAGTAAAATGATGAAATTTAGATGGGTTATGTCGACTCTTGGGGTAAAGTTTACTGTTACTGCGGAGACTGGAGATTACAGTAATGCTTGAATTGGTAACATGCTTTATAATTACGGAAAGTGCTTTAAAAATTTATCTTTTAGCTTGTACTAGATGTTTGCCTAAATCTATCTTTTAAGGCTAATATAAAACTATTTGTTGCAGTCAAATACAGGCTTATAAAAAAAGAACACCTGCATAACTTGGTTGCATTAGAGCTTTTAATTTGGATTGGTTCATAGCTTTTAGTTGTCCTCGTACAAACGCCGCATACAATATTTTCTGAAAGATTTAATAGAATTTTTAAAATAAAGCTAGGGACTTAAGTCTAATGAAATAACATGATTTACTGTTAGATTTTCGCAAGTTAAATGTTGAAAAAAAGTACCCAAAAGCAGTAAAACCACACAAAATAATGAATAACAATAAAAGTACATTAAACTAGAAAACTAGAAAAAAAAGAGATTTAAAATATAAATAAGTGTTTTAATTATTAGGATAAAAATCCCATTTGTCATTAGAAAATGTGCTTCTACTTTACAAAACTATAATTTTTCCAATATGTTCTTACAGAATTGAACTATGGAGACTTGCCAGTAAGTCTAATACTAGGTTGTAAAGAAAGTTCCGTTACAGCTGCGAAAAATCCAACATTTATGCGCCAATTAATAACCAAAACAATAACAATTATTCTTCAAAGTATAGTCCGTCACTGTCCACGACCTTTTGCCATCGTTCCGCAAGCTTCCCTATCTGCTCTTGTTGAAAGCTCTCGTTTCCAGCAGTAGCGGATCAAAACCTGGAGCTCAAACTTGTCG
The DNA here is from genome assembly GCA_036346155.1 of Sinelater perroti. NCBI lineage: Eukaryota > Metazoa > Arthropoda > Insecta > Coleoptera > Elateridae > Sinelater > Sinelater perroti. Next base: position 6,823,139 of record JARFIY010000099.1, read on the forward strand.
ATTGCCATCTAGGATATGCAAATGAAGATTGGTGTAACACAATAAGCACAAAAAATGCATAAAAATTAAAATTTTCGCAGCTGTAACAGAACTTTCTTTAGAACCTAATACTGCAATTCTCCGAAGATGTCACTCAAAAATATTAAGAGCCATTAATAATACCCCCTGGTATTATTGCAAATGAGCGAATCCACAACGACTTAAAAATTCCCACTGTACAGGACGACATCCATCGAATAAGCGTTAGTCAACACAAGAAGCTTAAAAACAATACACATATTCTGTTACAATCTTTGACTGAAACAGAAATGGCCAGTAGACCTGTGATCTAGATCTTCCCGCAGTTTTCTTTGCTAGAGGGGATCTCATCAATCTGTAATTAATATATCTTAGGCCACCATATTAGTTTATAGATAATATACTGTGATTGCTAATTTCTGTTAAAAAAAATATTGTAAAAGTTAAACACAACTAAAGTCTAATCTGTTTTTTATGGTCATGAAAAATACATTTAGCGTCAAAAGTAATATCAACTTTTATGGGAAAATTAGAACATAATATGTAATAGTATTGCCCTATAAATAGTTAAGATTCTTTGGATATAAAACTGTCGAGTGGCTGAGAATATTATAGTTAAACTGCCTTTAAAGTATTACGTTATTTTTTAAGATTCTGTAGTTATCTTTGTACCGTTTCAACTTTTTTGACATATTCCTTCTTTTTTGACTTAAAAGTTTTAATTTGTACTTTTCCAAAACATTTCCACTAGTAGTTTTCAAAGATGTTATTTAGATTTTTAGTATTATTTGCGATTTCTTTATAATTCAACAGCTTGAACATTTGAATTTTAATTTTGTTGTTAATAATGTATGGAATTCAAAAAAGCTGATTTTTAATTTAAGTGCTGATATCTGTTATATTATTACGTATCCTTAAAAGTGTATTTTTAGGATTGTTATAATTACAGGTACATTTTTTCAATGTGTGATGAAAAAAACCGAAATTCCATTTTGATGTGAGTAGCAATGGTATGGCAAGCATCTCTTTTGACGGCATTTCATATCTATACAAGTTTGACATATTTGTGTGGAGCTCAACTTTTTCTCGGTCGTCATGGGAGCGAGATAACATTCCTTACTAATTATTGACATTACACCTGACCGATTCAACCCGCAACCTGTCTCGATTGCACTGGACCGGTGCAACGCAATCTGAATTAATTCTAATTAGATTAATTGTAGCTTGGCAGGATGCAACTGGAAGAAAGCTCTTAGTTTTGCTTACGTTGCAACATAAAATGTATTGAAAAATAATATTTGTTATAAAAAATAGATTTACTTATGTCAACATTTATATTTACGAGATATCTGATATAAATCATAATATCTAATTCCGGATATAAATTATTATATATAACCTTTATTATAAAGTTTTTGTGAAGCACTTGAAATTAATTTAATTATGAACCTTATTTTATATCAATTTACTTTTAAATAAATACCAATATCACAGCATAGGTCAAGTATCTGTTAATTTACAACAGTCACTCGCAGAATGTAATTAACTTAACTTACAAAAATTGCGTGTTAGTACTGGCAAGCATGCAATTATATGATTTCTACGGAAGAAGCTAGCAGGTCGTGATGTGAAAGCTATAATTTTCACCCTAAAGCTAAAATTAGCGGATATCAATAATGTCTATTTTTTAATGTCCACTTCACAACTCTTCATAGAAAGTAATAATTATTACATTAATTTGAAATGTGTATATGAATGACTAAAATTAGATATAATTTATTGCATCGACTTAATTAATTCTTGATATAAAGTATGTGATTGTTTTTTATTTTTAATGAGTTTGCAACAAGGTTATCATATCACTTTTAATCGATATATATATATTTTAAGTTTGTTAATTTACAAGAATATTAGGGAATGTTTTTTTTAATTACAAATTTAATTTGGTTTGTTTAAAAAATATCTAAAGGTTCAGATTATATTCTTATTATTTACTTTGATTCTACATTAACTAGGAACTGGATTTACTTTTTTATATGAAACGGATATGTAACAAAAACTGCCCAAAGCACATTAACTCATTTAATTGGAAATTTGAATATATAATTATGTAAAATACTTTTAAAAGTTTTCAGTAGTAGACAAACTTTTTCAGTTAGTATTTTAGCATTCTAAGACCTTCGTAGGGATTTTATATACTTCTTATACAAAATATAAGTAACTATAATTATTATTTTGGCTAATTTATTAAATTGTTTTGTTTATGACTTTATAAAGTGTGATGTTTTTTTTAAAAATATTTATTGAATTGTGCAGTTACGTATATTGATTGTGTGACTATTTTTCAATCGAGATCTTCTTAGCTTCTTTTAATATACTCAAACTAGAATAGAATAGCAACATTGACTAATTCCAACACCTTACTCAAGGACTAAAATACGCAAACCCCCTCACAGAGATAGAGATATGCCTCGGATGAATAGGACAGATTTACTAGTGACGACCGCAGTGAGAAATAGGACAACAAATTCATGAAAATCAAAAAGTGTTCTCAGGATAAGCACCTGGAACATCTAATCTCTAAACACAAGAGAACAAGAGATTACTCAAGAACTTGCAGGTAGAAAAATGGATATATGTGCTTTGCAAGAAACAAAGAAGAAGGGAAGAGGTCAGACCATGTTAGACAACTATATAATGATATAAAGTGGAGTGCCAAAGGAAACAAGAGACAAAGAGGGAGTCGCTATCAAAATAGACGACAAGCGTATGAATGTGGTAGAAGTGTATGCCCCTGAGAATAACAGAAATGTAAACACTAGGAAAACCTCTTATGAAGGCCTCTAAAGAACAACAAACCAAACTCCACTCTACGAGTGTACAATTATTATGGGGGACCTCAACGCTCATGTAGGAGATGAAGTCATCCCAGGTATAAAGCAGCGATCCAACGAAAACGATAGGAATGATAACGGATACTCCTTAATAGACTTCTGTAGCATAAATGTAATTTGTATAAACAATGCATTTCTCTCCCACAAAGAGCAATATAAATATATGTTATAAAATACCCGAGGACAAAGATCAATAATTGACTGTGTATTAACAAATAGATTTCAAATTTTAGACCTAAGAGCACTAACATCTGCAGAAATAAGAAGTGATTATAAGCTAGTACTAAGTAAAATCAAAATAAAAATAAGCATGTGCTACAATAGAAACGATCAGGCAGATAACAATACAAAGATAAAAATTGAAAGTTTGCAGAATGACTACAAAATACTTTTATCAAAAATAAAATTACAGAAAATAATGGAGTAGAAGAAAGTTGGACGAAAATTAAATGAAATATCTTAAGTGCTGCAAAGGGGTAGTATATAGAATAAACAAAAATAACAAATTTCAAAAAGAACTCCGTGGTTCTGTAAAGAAATAAAAAAAGTGCAGAGAAAAGGAAAAAGCATACCTGAAATACGCATGAAACAAAACACAGCAAACATGATAATTATAGAAGAACCTAACACACACACACACTCGTTAAAAAGATTAAAAATGAGCATTGGGAACGTTTCTGAAAGGAACGTAAGCATAAATTTTATGGCTTGTAAAATGAAATGTGGAGTTTTATAAGAGGACAGAGAGGAGAATTAAAAGAAATAACAGAAGTAGAACATATAGATAAGAAATATACAAAGAAGAACCTAGACCAAACGAATGAAAAACTCCGGAAATTATAAAAAATTAAGAAATTTTAATAAATGAATCAGAAGTAGAGAAATGACAAAGTAAGCTTAAAAACAGAAAGACCGCTGGTAAAGACGGAATAGCAAACGAATTGGTAAAATACGGCCTAACAGTGATAATCAAGCTACTAACATAATTAATTAATAAAATTTTAAAACATAAAATGTGCCGGAAATATGGAAGACAAGCACCCTCGTTCTGTTATTTACAAAAGGTAATAAGAAACGAAAAAATTACAGGGAAATTAACTTACTAAATACTAACCTAAAAGTGACAACGAAAATACTATCGGAATGAATAAACCAAAAAATAACTCTAATAGACGAACAATAAGGCTCTCGAAACAGAAGATCACGTACAGACGCAATATTTGTGATAAGAAAAATTATCCAAAAAAAACCCATCGGAATACAACAAACCAATATTTCTATCCTTCATCGACCTAAAAAAGGCATATGGCATAGTGAGAATAAAAGATTTAATCCACTTATTATATAAAAGAGAAGTTTCGCTAGATATAACCAAAACAATTGAAGAGATATATAGACAAAATAGAATAGAAGCTAGAATATACGGACAACACACAAAACCAATAGACATGGGTACGGGAATAAGACAGAGAGGCTCCTTAAGCCATCTACTTTTTAACATGATAATGGATGAGATAATATAGATTGTTAATGCAGGCAAAGGATATAGGATGAGGGATAAAATAATAAAAATGTTCTGCTAGGCAGACGACGCAGTTTTAATAGCCCAAGACGAGGTCAGCCACAAAAACTAGTTCACAGATTTAACACTTCAGAAAAAAAGTTTAATATGGCTATCTCAACCCAAAAAACTAAGTCATTAGTAAATAGTAAGCAGCCTATTAGATGTGAATTGGAAATCGACGAAACACATATAGGCCAAACTATGAATATTAAGTACTTAGGGATCACATTATTAAGTAGCGGGGAGCTTAAGAAAGAAGCGATAAGGCAGAGTAAGGAGTGATGAAGTTAAAAGGAAATGCAACTTCAAAAGAGTAAACGAATAAATGCTGAACAGAAAAAAGAAATGAAACAACCACATAAGTAGAATGGCAGAGAACAGATTAGTCAAGACAGCCAGAGATAAATATGGAGTGTTAATATCACGCAAATTCATACAATTACAAACATAAAAGCATACATATACATTGATACAACAAGAAAATTTAAATATTATAATAAGACTACATCACTGTGAAAAAAAATTACCTTATTAGTAAAGTACAAGCAAAACGAAAAATGGGATGCGGCAGAGACCATAGCCTTTACGTCAAAGAAAATTTTCTCTAGATAAGGACATTAATTACTAATACTAAGAGCGGAAAAGAAATAGAAGAAGAAACATTTAAATCATACCTACTTTATGATAAATCCATGAATATTTGTACAATATAAGAGAGAACATTAAGAGATGTATTTCAGAAAAAAAACAAATACAAAAATTTGTCTCAATACAGACAAACCCGAGCATCTTAAGAATTATAGACAGCAAAACATATATGTTAGGAGACTCGTCGCTTGAAAGAAAACAAAAATGAGAATCGTTAAGCCAAAATATAAAACAAAATGTAAGAGCTAGAGGTACAAAAATGGGCTTTTAATTAAATCCTTATGCACAACTAACAATAAATGAACGCAAATGTAAAAAAAGACTACAGAAAACCTACCCATGCATCAGCGTTTTATCTGCAATTGAATTTTATAAAAAGTTAATTAAAAAAAAAGTATAACGGGATATAACAGGTAAAATAGCAGTTGACTGAAGATTTTTTTTTTATTTATTTCAAGTAATGCACCTACTCTTTAAGATTAACTAACATTTTATTTATGTCCTAAGTTACTAAAGTATTTGTTAGTCCATATGTTTCCATTGACCCATCCTAGCTACTGAAACATTTTGCACACATCTCTGGCATGGCTACACTTGCACTATACTCTGCTTTTCACTACACTTTACACTACTCTAGCTCAAATGGTTTCGTTCTTTTGAGCCTGCGGAGAAGATCTTGATTGACTAGAAGTTGTAGGGCTTCTTGATTTGGATGTCTATGAAGCCTCTCCTCGTGGCGTCTGGCAAACTTCCTGATTACTTCCTCGACCATCTCCACCTGGAGTTCCCGATGCAGATCCCTGTCTCGCACGTACCAAGGGGCATTTATCATATTTCGTAGAACTCGATTCTGGAATTTCTGGATACAAGAATAATTACTCCTTTTTGTACAGCCCCACAGTTGGATGCCACAAATCCATACTGATCTTATTACCTGTTTATAAGCTAGTACTTTATTTCAGGTGGATAGTTGGGAATTTCTTCCCATAAGCCAGTACATGCTGTTATATCTCAATTTTACTTCGGTTGCTTTCTTTTTGACATGCTCTTTCCACTTCAATTTTGCATCTAGATTTAGGCCTAGGTATTTGGCTGTTCCTTGGTGTGGAATTATGTTGTTGTTCAGATTTACTGAAAGGTGGTTTATTCTTCTATTCGTGAAGTTTACATGAGCAGATTTTTCTTCATTAGCCTTTATACGCCACCTTTTCATCCACGTATTTATTTCATCAATTGCGCCTTGGAGCTTGGCCGTTGTTTCATCTATATTATCTCCTGTAGCTAATACTGCGGTGTCATCCGCGAATGTAGCTAGTTTAACATTTTCTTTTTCAGGAATGTCACATGTATACAACAGATATAGTACTGGCTGGTTTTGAGTTCAGAAAGCACGCTTTCCTGCTTAATTTTAAAGGTTCGGTCTGTTATGTACGAGTCCAAGAGCTGGACATATTGCTTAGGGAAGTATCTTTTTAATTTCATTAGTAAACCCTCATGCCAGACTTTATCGAATGCTTTGGCAATGTCTAAAAATATCGCTGAGCATATTTTCTTTTCCGCGAGTGCTTTTTCTATCACATCTGTAATACGATGTACTTGGTCTACCGTAGAGTGTTCATTACGGAACCCAAATTGATGTGGGGGAATGAGTTGTTGATCGTCAATTATCGTCTTCATTCTTTTTAAAAATAACTTTTCAAACAGCTTTGCTATTATAGGTAACAATGATATTGGTCTATATGAACTTACATCGTTAACAGGCTTTCCCGGTTTGGGTATCATGATAACTTCAGCTGTTTTCCACAAAACTGGGACATGTTGTAACCTAAATGTTGCATTTATCAAGTGTGTAAGTTTCATAATGCCTTTCCTTGGTAACTGTTTAAATATCTTCCCACTGACTAAATCGAATCTCGGAGCCTTTTTTGGGTTAATTTTTTTTTATTTCTCTAGATACTTCTTTGGGAGTGGTTAGTGGGATATCTACCATTCTTGCAGTTGGTTCTGTCTGAGCTTGCATTTGAATTTGTTATGCGTTTGGTTGGAAAATGTCTTCTAGATAAATTGCGAATGTGTCTGCTTTTTGTTTGTCAGACTTTACCCAAGACCCATCTTCTTTACGTATCGGTGGAATATGTTTTATTGGTCTGTTAATTCCCTTAGTAGCTTTCCATAGTCCATGTTCAGTACTTTGATCTGCCGTGATTTCTTTAAGGTAGGTATTCAGTGCTTCATTCCTAATTTTTTTGAATTCCCCCTTTTGAGTTGATGTAAGAGCATTCAACGTATGCTTATTTTCTCTTGTTCTCGATCTCTGCCACGTCTTTCTGGCTCTTCTCTTTGTCTTTTATTATATCTATGATTTCTTTTGGTTAATTATTCCTTGTCGGCTTTCTATTTATTTCTGGTGTATTATTCCATGCTGCGCTTTGAATATCCATCATAAATTTCTCTGCTTAATATTCAAGTTGCTCTTTTGTTGAAATTGGTACGTTTAGTAAAATATTTTCGCTGAGCTCTGTTTTAAAGCCTTCCCAGTCGGTAAACCTATTAGTTAGTGTCGGGTTTAATTCCCTAGTCGCTATTTTTTCCTGTAACGTCAGCAAGATAGGGAATGGTCAGACATTAAGTCATCACAATCTTGGATCTGTATAAAATTTGTTGGTATTTTTCTTGAAATATAGAAATCCAGTAGATCTGGGATTTTTGCAGTATCCGTCGGCCAATACGTGGGTCTACCAGTTGAATGCCAACTACCTTTAAGTTCCAAGATTGCCTGATAAAGGTTTTTACCCTTAGTTGTCGTCAATCTCGCCCCCCAATGTGTATTTTTAGCAATGAAGTCTGCTCCTAAGATAAATCTTTCACCTAGAATTTGAAAGAAGTTTATATAATCTTCTTTTTGCAGATTATGTCGAGGTGGGAAATATGCCGCTGCTACAGTAATCAAATACTTTTGTGTTTTGATACATATACTAGCAGCTTGTATTGCCTCTCTCTCATACTTTTCGTTCTCATAATGAGTTATACTGTTTTTAATTACAATAGCTGCTCCTCCTCTAGCTGTGTTCTGTGGATGTACGGCGTGATACACTTGGTAGCCGTTCAGTTTAATATATGTTTCGTTCGTGAAGTGTGACTCTGAGATTAGACATATATCAATATTTTGAGTTTCTAGTATAATTAGTAACTCTTGTTGGTGTTGCAAGAGTCCGTTAGCATTCCATTGGAGTATTCTAAGATCATTAGCCATAACTAATGTTTAGTTTTGATGTTGATAGCGTTTTCTAATTTAGTTAATCTTTCTAAGATCATTTGATTAAATATTTCTTATTTTCTTTCCCGCTCTTCCATCATACTCTTAATCTGCTGGAGCATTAGAGTTGAAGTGTCAGTGCCAGACTCATCTCGTTGTGTTTCGTTCTTTGTCGTTTGGGCGTAAGTTATATTCGGCTCTACTCTCCTCTGTTGCGTAGGTCTATTTTCTTCTCTATTCGTGTTAACTTCTTGTCTTTCTGGAATTTTCTTATTAAGTTTTTTGTTTCTTAAGTTTTGCAGAGCTATCGCTGTGCTGCAGCCTATAATTAGCTGAATGTTCCCCTCCACAGTGAATACATTTAGGTTTCGTGTCTTTCTGCTTTTGGCAGTTTTTTGTATGGTGCTTTCCTGCACATTTGACGCACCTGGCTTCTCTGCCGCAGTAATTTTGTGTGTGTCCATATTCTTGACATTTTTTGCATTGTGGAAGTAATGTAGGCTTTTTAAATGCTTCAATCTCCACTTTCATAATATTTCATTAATATTATTATTTTAATATCTTCGTCTTTTCTAAAAGATAACACGGAGAGAGGTAATGGCGTCTTATCTTTCCATTTGAGTAGCTGTTTCATTTCTAAAATTTTGAAGCCTTTAGATTTTATATCCTTAAAGATATGTTCAATTTTACATGTCTGATGTAGTTTTTTCACGACGACTTTGATCGGTCTCGTTTGTTTATTTTCAAATGAGTACCATTCAAGTTCAGTATTGTTAAGAAATCGTGTTAGATTCCTATAACCAGTTTCATTTTCCACATTGAGTTTTACATTACCCCCCGAAAGCAAAGCTGCCTTATAGCTTATTTCATTTTCCTTGAGAATTTCGACTAAACTGTTATAGTTTTTTAACATATTAATTATGACAGGTGGTGGTGGCTTCTGTTTTAGTTGAGTAGCTGATTTCCTTCCTTTAGGTGAAAATAAAATGGTTAAAAGGGGATTAATACATCCATTTATTAATTTCGAAAAATTATACTACTCAATATCAGGAAAAAAGTAGGAAATTTAAAAAATCTTATAAATTGATAGTAGCAACTCAAAACTTCTACTAGAAAAGCACAGTCTATAATAAAATGAAAAATAGGATCGGACAACAAAAGGGTTACTAGAGGGATGCTCAACATTACTTAACCTCTTCAAAAATTTTCAGAAGTAGTGTTAACACAATTGAAACAAAAATACGAAGGTATGGTGGTCTCAACCAGAAATTCACACGTGTGGACTTTAAAGTTAGCCTATATTGAGGTACAAAAAAGAAGATGAGTTTAGGTTCATGGTTTGTTAACTCCCTTTAAAGAATATTCAAAAAGTAAGCTGGAAATTAATTTTAATAAGACAGAATCTTGATTACAAAAACGAAAAGGTTGCGAATTTGGAAAAATACAGAAGATGGTAAATAGTAGTGAAAAATTTTAAATACCCAGGTTTCATGATCTCATATAGAAGGATTAGATAATGTATAAAACAATTAAATATTATTCTATGAATCGTGCACATCACAAAAAAACACAAAAAGATGATATTTAACACCACATTTATAAGCATATTGGCATATTGTACATGTAGCTGGATTATAAGAAAAAGAGACCAGAAAATGTAACAAAAAAAACAAGATAGGCAAGAATGTTTAATAAAGAAATATAAAAAAGAATGCCGATGAAGAGAAACATATTTACCTATATCGAAGAGAAACACCTATATTAGTACAGTCACTTTAGGAGAACACCACCACATTGCTAGATAACAAAAATATTAGAATGGAACGTAACAAGAATAATAAAGCAAGCAAAACCGAGAAGATTATTTATAAATAAAATAGATGGGGCTAAGATTAATCAGGAAATACGTGTAACATCAATTTGAATGTTTTGGGTATCATTTATTCATTATTCTAATATTTTTATAAATGATGGCTAGTTTTGTGCATTTTCTTGTAATATTTCATGAATTACGACAAAAATTACCTTCTAACACATGAACCTTAGTATTAAATTTTACTAGCGAATTTATTGACATCGGTCAGGTAAGTGAACAATCCTTGTAAAAGTTTGAAATCAAGATTTAGAGGACTTGTTTTTATATGTTGGCAAAATGTACTGCTTTTATCAGTGTAGAATATATAACATAGGTCGTATTTGTTTGCACTCGCAGACAGAGTTGAACTAGGTAACATTAGAAACTCTTTCAGGACGTGTATACTCATTTTCTGTTTTAACTTTTATTAAATTTAAAATGAAACATAATTTCTGATTTTAGTCAGATTTTTAATAGGCCTAGCCCATATAAAAGATATTTGGAGTTAGTCATACGTTTAATACAGTTCAAAGTTGCCATCATTTTGTAAGTACGCGTATCACGTTTTTAAAAATAGTTGCACAAGAAGTCACTGACCAACATAGAGTTAATGTTGTTATTAGGTCTAAAGAGTATGTACTTTAAATTTATGTGTATCATTTTTGCGATTGGTGCATTAACACCTCAATTTTGACTGGTTGGTTAAAGTTTTTGATGGCTTTTAATTAGTATTGTTTTACGAAATGTAAAAAGTTGTGCAACGGTTTTATAAAGAGGTATAGAATAATATGTTAGTTTTTAGCTACATTTTGCAATTAGTATGCTTAAGATGGCTTAGTATAGCGTGATTGGATTCATCAAATATATAGGTTGATTATGAGTGCATGTTTTGTTGTTACCGCAAAAGGGCATGTAAATAAATTTTTCTCCACAATTAAAAAACGTGGTAAGACAACCAGTCGGTTTTGGAATATTAATAAATAAATTAATAAACAAATTCAAATGCGAATATGCTTCCTGCTTATAACGGCTCGGGGTAAATCTACAAACAACAATGCTATGCAGGATGTAGCAATTAATAATGCTATACAAATGTATACAAATACTGGAGATATAAAACTTTCAATCAGCAATTGAACTTATAAGCGATATAATTTTTATTTATTTTAACAGCACTATGTAAATCTAACATCCAATCCCTATGACCAAATTTCAAACAATACTAAGCAGTCTTACTCCGTTATCAGCTAGTAATGATGATCAAGGTGAACAAAAAGGGAATGTCAATAGATCTTCTAAATGCAAAATAACGAATGACAAAAGAACTATTAAACCTATTTTTGGTCGACGTAAAGCCTGTATGTAATAATAATGATATTTATAAAGTACAAACGTTGAAACAAAGCATATATATGGTATATCAGCCAAAGAGGCTGCTTCATATAGGCCAATTAGTTTACTATCCATACTTGGTAAACTGTTAGAATAATTGCTAGCCAAAAGACCTACGCCAATCATCGAAGAGATGAATTTGATTCCAGCGCATCAGTTTGGATTTAGAAGGGAGCAGGTCCATCGTGTAGTCAACTTAATAAATCAATCTTTTGAAGAAAAAAGTTACTGCACAGCAGTCTTCCTCGACGACAGCCAAGCATTCGATAAGGTGTGACACCTGGAAAAGATTGTTACCACATTCATATTATATTATAATTCAATCATACTTAGAAGAAAGATACTTCTAGATAAAATATGATCAAGTTCACTAAAATACATTCAATTAGATCAGGGGTACCACAGGGGAGCGTCCTCGGACCCCTTTCGTATATCCTTTTTACAGCTGACATGCCTGCCAATGATCAGTCGCTCACAGCTACTTTTGCGGATGATAAAGCAATCTTGGTGAAACATAAAGACCCAGTCACAGCTGCAAGAACGCTACAAAATCACTTAAATGATATCGTAAATTGGACCAAGAAGTGGAGAGTTAAAATAAATGAGTCTAAATCATATCACATTACTTTCACAAAGAGTAGAGGCAACTCACCACAAGTTTTCATTAACAACAATCCATTACCTCAAGTAACAGAGGTCAAATATCTAGGAATGCACCTGGATAAGGGGCTGACATGGAAGCCACATATTTGGAATAAAAGAAAACAACTTGGCACCAAATTTAGCAAACACTACTGGGCAGAAAATCTAAATTGTCTCTCAGGAATAAATTGTTAGTTTACAACGTCGCGTTCAAACCAATTTGGACTTATGGTGTCCAACTATGGGGAACTGCAGCCAACACTAACATCCAAATTATCGAAAGATATCAGTCAAAAGTCCTACGTGCTATGTGCGATGCTCAGTATTTTGTGAGGAATGCTGACATAATGAGTGATGTGAAAGTGGACACAGTTAAGGAAACTATTAGTAAGTTTAGTGCAAAATATCTAAATAAACTAGAACATCATAGCAACGTCTTAGTGAAATCAACCTTTTGGACAATAGATGACAACATCCAAAGACTAAACAGATATAAAGCCTTGACCTGCCATAAATAGGACTTCAATAGGTAAAGTTAAAATCGTTCTATTATTATGCAAAATACGAATGACAAACCATTATATTTTAAGTACGTAGAGCCTGTATGTAATAATAATGATATTTATAAAGTACAAACAAAGCATCTATATGGTATAATGCATGCGTTATCAATAGTATGGTTATACAAATGCGTATTGCAATAACGTATATAATGCAAAGGAACATATAGCACATCGAGCTGCAGAAGAAGTAAAAATACTGCTGCAAAAAGTGCATTACCTGAAGACTTGAACGCACCAAATTATAAATGCTGCAAATATGAAAATTTTGTGAAGAAGCCGAACAATCGTAGAATACAAACAGCGGCTCACATATAACAAATTACCAGTTACACAGATGCACTAAAAAGACACAGAAATAACAAACAAAATAATGAAGACAATCTTACCATTGTAGGCCAGTTTCTAGAACTCAAGGCGTTGTTTCAACGACTAGTCCAATAAGACAACATTACTAAAATTTGCTAAATTAATTAGAAGAGCCTTGTGAAATACTAACGGCTTTATGCAGCACAAATAAGAAGTGAAAGTATTTGATATTCACAATTTCATAGATGTAATCCTTTTTAGTGAAGTTCACTTTACTATTTCTTCTGACATCTAAAAAATACACGGCCACTTATATTTTTTATTATAATGGCAAGTTTCTTGACGCACATAACTGTTCTACCTAGTTATGATCTGTCTTCAAATTGCTTCTCAATAATTGTAACAATTAATTCATATGTCGTTTATAGAAATTCTGTCTCAAGAATATTCAATACGTATACTAAGTGGGAAGATTATAGTAAAAGATCGAGGGAAAGACTAAGTTTAAATATTAGCGTTAAAAATTTCAATGAAGCTCTAGCAAGGTACCGACAGAAATTAAAAAGCTTATTGCAGAAAAAAATGGGCAGGATGACGTGGTACTTAATCTACTTATAATAAAACTGTACTGTATTGCGTAAGCAATAAACAAAACTTAAAAAAATAGATATTCACGTAAAAGCTTTTTTCACGATTACGTTATCAATTTGAACAGGTGAGATAATTTAGTATGGAAGTCACTAAACCTAAGAACATATCCCAATCACTAATGTCTACTAGATATGCAACCTAGCTGTCGCAGAATGGGCTAAAAAAGGCGCTGAAATCTTTACACAGAATCACCAACAAGAGAATTAATAAACAAAGTTTATAAGCCTCTTAAACGTCAAGCATAGAGGGAGTAACAACAAAAATGTTATGTGAACTATCTAGAAAATGAATACAAGTTTACGTACATTTACAATAATGTTAAGCATTGGTCCAAGCAGCTAAAAACTGCAGTAATTATATTGGTCCCAAAGTTATAAAAGGATTCTAATTACGTCGTGTCATACTATCCTATATCAGAGATACTTGAACGATCTTTATTTGGAGGAATTAACTTTAATCTACAGAAGAATAGGGTTTTCCTCATCAGTTTGGATTTACAAAATTTTACACAACGATGCAGCAAATTCACTATATAACAAAAACAAAATGTTGTTCCTCACTCTCCCTAGATATTAATTAGGCATTTACAAGGTCTGGAATGTCGAATTTCTGTACAAAATCAAAGAGTTTTTATCATTAACTTATTACAGTTGCTCTAAGTCTGATCTCAGTAATCACAAATTCAGAACTGATATAAATGGATTTAATATTGTCAGATCTTGAATGTAAAGCGTCTTCTTGTAATTTTCCCCTAATAAATGTCGATCCACATCACTCACCACTTGAATGTAAGTTGGTCGTGAATTTTAATTTCAGTACTTTGCCTAGAACTAATAAATTAAAGTATAATTTTCTTAAAGCTAACTTTGATAAAATCAATAATGAAATTTTAAAAATTAGTTGGTCTCATGAATTATCATCTATGAATACTCAACAAGCAGTATATTATTTTTATAAGCACCTATATACAATTTTAAATATCCATGTCCCCCTTTTAAAAGAAAAGTTTTCAAAATACCCATCTTGGTTTTCACCTGAATTAAAAAGGCAATTTAAACTTAAATCAAAACACTGTAGGTTCTGGAAAACTTATGCGAATAAATTGGGCTATGACAAATACTCTATAAGTCGCTCTAAAGTAAAGAAACTTCTAGCATCCTGTCATGAAATATACATAAAGCGTGTAGAACATTCTTCCCCTTCTTCATGAAATTAATTACTGAATCAAACTTCTAATAATCCAAATGTAATATGCAACCTGTTTTCCACACTTTCAGTCAGTTTTTGAGCCGACAGCTCCACAAGCGTACGATTTGGTGAACACTTTGAGGAATGATTTGTGCATCTCAAAAACTGATGTCCATATAACAAATACTGCATTATCTGATGCTGAATTATTACAAGCTTTAATTAGCCTCGACATTAACAAAGGTGCCGGAATTGACGCCATTAGTCCTTTATTTTTAAGAAAAACATCTCATGTTTTATGTAGACCGCTTGCACTACTTTTTAATAAGAGTTTTTTAGAGGAATATATTCTAGTTATTTGTAAAAATGCCAATATAACACTAATAGACAAATCGGGAGCCAAAGATAATGTGGAGAACTATAGACCTATATCTATACTTTCTAGCATAGCCAAAGTGTTTGGAAAATTAGTATATGGGAGAATTTATCCACTTATGGAACATGTTATAGACCAAAGTCAGCACGGTTTTGTGAAATCAAAGTCTACAGTTACTAACCTCTTACTTTACAGCAATTTTATTTTTGATTCTTTGCATCAAGGTATATCTGTAGACAGCGTATACACTGACTTTCGTAAAGCTTTTGACAAAGTGAATCATCTACTATTGCTCAAAAAGCTTCAACGGAGTTAAAGGTAATCTTCTGCAAAAATCGATCGGTGGTGCTTAACGGTCTTACATCTTCTCCCTGTGTAATAACATCTGGCGTTCCACAGGAATTAATATTAGGCCCTTTTCTTTTTACATTATTTATAAATGACATATATAGCTGCTTTCAGAATTACTCTTATATGCGGATGACTTAAAAGTCTATACACAAATCAATAATAGCTGTGATTGTCGTCTATTACAAGAAGATATCAACAGATTTGCCATGTATTGCAGCCTTAACAAATTGTCTTTGCCATCTGATAAGTGTAAAGTAATAACTTTCTCTAAAAAACGCTCCCCTTCTTATTTCAATTACATGCTCATTAATCAATCACTTGGCAGGATCACCACTATCCGTGACTTGGGAATCTGGTTCCATTTCAAATTGATCTTTGACTTGTTTTTATAGATTAGCTGGATCTGCAAACAAAATGCAATACACGGCTTTGGTACAAGAACAACTTATAACTAGGAGTACATTAATTTTTGAGAGAGGATTAAGTGAGCGTATTCACACCTCTGACTTACAACATTTGGTTTATAATGTTACATTAGGGTTAGTTAATCTGTAGTAGGTCTTGTGGTAACTTACGCTTAATCCTTGAGTGTATGTTCTTTTGACCGAGGTTTAATTTATCTTGAATACATCACTAATTTTTTAAAGAAGTTACTAGTTAGTTTGTGAATGTAGTCTGTAATTAGTGGAACACTTAATTCTTGGTGTTTGGATGTTGCATATGAACCAAGGGCAGTTAATTGCAAGACGTAGCACTTTGTTCTGCATGGTTTGAAGTTTTTTCAATGAGGATTTGGTTGCGTTACTCCAAACTGGACATGCATAAGTTAATATAGACCGGAGAATCGCCTTATAAATTAATAATGAGCATTCATATATAAGATGCGATTTTCGGTCGATCAAAGGGTACAATAGAATGAGTCTTGTGTGGCACTCATTAATTTTTTTATTTAGGTGATATCCCCAGTTGAGTTTTGTATGTAAGTGGACTCCTAGGTAGTTTACTGCAGCATCTTTTGGATTCCATGGTACATCACCGTTGTTTAGTTTGATTGTTGGGAGATGGGGGTAACGTTTGAGTGTAAATATCTTTGCTTGCGATATGGTAGGATTGATTTTTACTTTCCACTTTCGATACCAGTTACACGTTACGTTTACTGCGTTTTGTAGTCGTTCTGTTGTTGTTTCAATTGTAGTGTCCTGCGTTAGAATCGTCGTATCGTCGGCAAACATGGCTAGCGTTGAATTTTTTACTGTGGGCAAGTCATGTACATAAAGATTAAATAAGGGTGGTCCCAAAAGGCTACCCGAGGGACTCCTGCTTTTGTTGTTTTGATGCTAGAAAGTGTTGCGTTGATTCTCACTTTGAACGTTCTGTTGTTCAGAAAGGAGTTTATAATTTTTATTATATAAGCTGGGATACGTAGCTTTATCATTTTGTACAAGAGTCCGTCAAGCCAGACTTTATCAAAGGCTCTTTCTAAATCTAGGAAGATTGCTGCAGTGTACTTCTTTTCTTCAAACCCCTTCTCAATTAGTTCTGTTAATCTAATAAGTTGGTGAGCTGTTTAGTGCGACCGTCTGAACTCAAACTGGTGAGGCGTGATGATTTCGTTTTCGAGTATAAAGTCCTGCAGGCGAGTGAGTATCACCTTTTCCAGGAGTTTGGATAAGGTAGATAATAAGCTAATAGGTCGGTAGCTATTAGGGTTGTGCTTGTCTTTTCCAGTTTTGTAAATTGGTAGTATGTTCGCAGTTCGCCAAAGTAGTGAAAATATCCTAGCCTCATAGAGCCATTACAAATTGATGTTAAGTAAGCTACAGCTTTTTGGATAAGTGTTTTAATATTTCGTTGTTTATCAAATCTGGTCCGGGAGACTTGCGCTTAGGAAGGCGCTGTATGTGTAGCCGGAGTTCTCGACCAGACCCAGGGGTTATTTCAGTAGTCTCTCGCATATGGAAGTCAGCTATAGTGTTTGCTATTTGGGTCGCAAGTAGAGGGTCATGTTCGTCTGCATTTGGCGTAAAGACTTTCTCTAGGTGCGTGGCCAATATTTCTGATTTTTCTTCTTCAGATGAGTAAGTTGTGTTGTTATCTACTAAAGGGTAAATAACATTTGGTTGTCTTAACAGTCTTTTAGTTGCCTTCCACATATTGGAGTCACCAAAATGGATATCTTCAAGGTAATTATTGTATCTTATTATTCGAAGGTTATCTAGCTCTTGTTTTACTAAATGATTTAATTTGTTAAGTAACGTTTCGTAGTAGGGTAGTTGTGTGTGTTCCTTGCCAGTTTCTTCTGTATCTGTTTTTTGATCTTATAAGTATTATTATGTAATCAGGTGTTATGTTGTGCGAAGCAACACTTCTTTGTTTCCGTGGTGTTGTAGCTTCTTGTGTGCTTTCTTGATGCTTCATTGATGCACATAGGGAATTGTAGCGGTCCCCTCCAATTTAGTTTTTGGTCTAGCTTTTTTTGAAAGGTGTTCCAGTCAGTTATTCCATTAACAAGTTTAGGAGCAGCTGGATTTATTTGAGGCATGTCAAAGAAGGACATGATTACGGGGAGATGATCCGAGTCTAGTTCATTAGTTACCGTTTGTTGGATTGGTTTTCGAAGATTCTTGTGTAGTGCAACGTCTAAGATGTCAGGCTGATGGTCAGCCCTGTACGGGTAATAGGTAAACTCATTTGGTGCCGATATAAGTATGCAATGGTTTGCCATAATGTTATGTAACCTTTTACCCTCAGGGTTGCTAGTTCGGCATCCCCGGGTGGTGTTTTTTGCGTTTAGATCGCCTAGTAACATCGTAGGGTCTGTATTGTTGAATAATTTATCTATGTCAGAGTCTAATAGTCTTTTATTGGGTTGTTTGTGTGTAGCGATTAATTTTAAGTGGCGGTTACTGCCCATGTGTACTTGTATGGCTATAGCTTCTAAGTTTTCAATATCAACGAGATGCAGTAGGTGATGTTTTATTTTTTTCTTTACTATGATCGCTACTTCCCCGGAGGCCTTATCAGCTACTCTATCTTTTCGGTGCACTGAATATCCTGGGATCCGGAACGCTTCAGTATTAATAATGTGAGTTTCTGTTACACAAGCGATATCTATGTTATAACGAGTCATAGAATCAATAAAAATGGAGCGTTGTATTTTTAGACCATTGGCATTCCAATTAGTCAAGGTTAATTTAGTAACTATTTGATGTTTATTTGGGTCTATTAGTTAGCAAGGTAGGAAGTATAGATGCTAATAATGGCGTTAGTTTTTCTAAGTGTGGAATGAGTAACTCAACGAGTTTTGTTAATATAGTTGTGACAAAGTCAGTTGTGTTTTGAGATTCTTCTGCCTGGTTGCCATTAGCTTGAGGTGCACGTGCTTGGCGTTGACCAGGTGAGGGCGTCTGGTTTACTTGGCTTTCCTGCTTAGTTAAGGTTGCTTGTGCAAATGTCTTATTCGGTGTTCTGTAGTTGTTATTTGTCGACTGCTTTAACTTAAGGAAGTAACTGCATCCTCTATAGTTTGCGGAGTGTTTTTCCAAGTAGTTAACACATTGTGGGTCCTTACTTGGTTTTTTGGGACAGTTATCATATAGGTGGATTTCACACATCGTGGCAGAGATTGGCAGTAGTTTCGCGTATGACCATATAGTTGACATTTTTTACACTGCGGGATTTCTGAAGATTTTCTTCGTGGCTCAACCTTGATTACGCAATAATTAAGTCTTGTTAAGCTAAAGATTTTTCTAGCTTCCTGTGTATTTATAAAATCCACTGCACACAGGGGAATTGGATATCTATTCTTGTTATACAAGCGCGCGATCTTTCTAATGGGGTATTTTAAGGGTTTTAATTCAGTTTCTATTTCTTCTTCCGTCAGTGATACAGGTATATTCCGGATAATTACAGAGAGATTATTTGCTTCCGGGTCCTTAAAACTGTGATAGCTTAATTTCATTTCACTGTAGTGTTTTGTCATACATCGACAATCTTCTATGCTTGTTAGGTTGATGCTTAGTTGATTGTTTTTATGAACTGTTGAAAATTCAGTTTTGGTTTTATCTTTTAGTTCCTGTAGTATTTCCTGGTAATTGAGTTTATCAGCATTGTGCAAATATAAAGGTGAAATTTTTATTTTCTTTTCAGCGGGCGCAGGTGTGGATTGTAGTGGATTACCGGTATCCATTGCATTGATTGCCGCAGCGTGCTTGCCTTGATAGATAATTTTGCCTGCATTTTCTATTTGTTTGTCATTTAAATAGAATTAGTTTTTTGAGATTAAATTTTTTGGTTCGAACAAATACTTTTTATTGGGTACATATTCCGACTGCGAAATATTGCCACTGTTTCTTTTATTATCATTAGCGCTCATAATGGTCAGGGACCCCTCCGCAGGGGTTCTATTATAGTGAGTTTAATACTTACTACTATTAATTGTTGTAGAAAATGCACTATCACTAGTAACAGCCGCAAGTGGCGATAACACGCGATAGTCGTTGACACTTGTACTTTCGAGCGAGCGGATCGGAACACCGTCTTAACGCTAAGAAAGTCTAATCGAAACTCCGATCTTTGACCTACATATTCAAAAAATTACGTCTAAAGCCTGTCAGATGTTAGGTTTTCTTTAAGGATTACAGAAAAATTTAAAGATGTTTATAGTTATATTACACTTTACCAGTTGTTAGTCAAGTCTCAATTGGAATATGCTTCTGCATATGGAACCCTTTGCATACAACTTATAAAGATAATATTGAAATTATACAAAAAAATTTACACCCAAGTTAAATTCTCGTTTAAAATTACAGTATAAATTATATGATGAAAGACTCCATTACTTTAAATTACTCTCCCTCGATAATAGAAGACTGCTGCTTGATACTTCAGTATTAAGAAAAATTTGTGTATCGGAATATGAACTGTCCTCAGTTGCTTCGCAAATCAATTTTCGAGTACCTCGTTGCTCCTCGCGATCGAAGCACACTTTTTCATTGCCATCTTCACGCACTAACTCGGGTCTAAGTACACCACTGTCCAGACTGTGTGAATATTATAATAAGTACTTTTGTAGCATCGATCTCTTCCATTTTAGTGACAGTGCTTTTAAAAAACAACTTAAAAACAAGCTTCTCGCAATTCAACATTAAGATTTAGTTTTAGTTTCTAAGTAATTTTGTGTTAATAGAACATCTTATAAATGTCTTAGTAAGAAATGTTTTTGGTAACAGATAAAAATATCCTTATTTTTTCTGTTACTGTTTTTTCCAATAAATAAAATAAAAAATAAAAAATATCTGAAAACGTTCAATAAAATCCACAAAGAGCGTCTTAGCGCTGTGCATGATTTATACAGCCGATATATCGACTTACAAAAAAACTTTCGGGGATAACACAGTTATTCTCCCACGAAGATCATTTCTGTATCCAATT
The DNA here is from genome assembly GCA_036346155.1 of Sinelater perroti. NCBI lineage: Eukaryota > Metazoa > Arthropoda > Insecta > Coleoptera > Elateridae > Sinelater > Sinelater perroti. Next base: position 6,844,276 of record JARFIY010000099.1, read on the forward strand.
TTCATGATGCGCATTTTTGTAAAAATTAAAACTCTTTATTTTCAAAAAGATTGAACAAGATAATTTACTTGACAGCCATCTAAAGGCTAATCTGTTACTGTAGCTTTACTGTCAAAAAATTAGAGAATGTAAAATATGAAAAAATTACAAATACGATCAAAAGGTTATTTCTGGATTATTTGGTGAGTGATTTATTGAATAAAATTGGACACCTCTTGACTTTACATAAAATTTATTGATGTTAGTGGCTTTCAAATAGAACTTGCGCTTTGTCGTGATAGAGTGGCAATGTATGCAAATTTTCTCCTACAAGCTCGCCACTTGTAGTTATTTGGTCAACCTAAGCATGTTAAACGTGGGTATATAGCAATGTCCTCAGGAGGAGGCTGTCTAACCAAAAAATCCGTTGCAACAAAATTAATCTAAATACAGTGGGCGAATAAATTATTATATTTAAACGCAAAAGTTAATGTTTATTAATGTCAGTTCAGTGTAATGTAAGATTTTAAATAAATAATTACGGGAAGATGGGGTACATTGAAACAGAAAACTAAACTATTACTTGTTCCACTAAAGTCAAAGAACAAAAAGATTATTTTTTAAAATTGTTTCAAGTTGTGTCAGTAGTAGAATATAAAGCAAGGGGTGGCGATGATTGGCGCGATAATTAAATAATAAACCATTGTTTATAAGCGTTACAAAATATTTTAATTTATTTATGTAAAACTAACATTAGAAATTTAACATTTTATTATTTTATAAATTTAGTATTTGCATTTGTTTAGCGCATATCACATCTTATCTTTCTTTTTCTTTTTCTCCATCATACTTTAGATACAATCCGTTACGACACAACGATTCTGTTTTATTATATATTATATATGCTCTTTGCATCTCTTTTTCGGTCTTCCCAAGCTTCGTCTTCTTTTTGCTCAATATTTATAGTATATTTTGGGTAATCTGTCTTTCCATTTCTTCTAAATGTCCCATTGCTGTCTGTAGTATTTTATTTTGTCTATAATGTTGAATATTTTTAGTTCTCCTCTAATGTCTTCGTTTCTTTTTTATCTTTGAGATTGTATCCGGCGGTTGGTCGCAGGAATCGCATTTCTGATGTAGTTGTTTTGGGTTCGTTGGTTTTGGTAATTATCCAGCATTCACTACCGTATGCTAGGCTTGCAACAGCTGCTACTTTATAGAACTTCATTATTGTTTCCTTCTGTACTTTGTTCTCGTGTGTTCTTTTTATTATGCCATTGTAGTAGTTACATTTTTCGACTTTTTTCCTCTCCCATGAAAGATATTGAATAGCTCAGAAGCAGTTCACCTATTCGATTATTTTTTATTTAGCAGTATCTTTGATCCGACCGGTTCATTGCAGCACAAAGTCATTACTTTTATTTTATTGGTATTTTTGAGTTATATGTTTTTATTATTTGTTGTAGTTTCTATCGTCATGTATTATTATTTCTGTATAAGCATATGTTTTTAATGACTTTAATTAGATGTATGGGTATGCCTCGCCTGTTCATTATTTTCCAAAGTTTTTGCGGTACATTTTCTCAAAAGTTTTGATGTAGTCCACAAACATCATGCGTGTTTCTTTATTGAATTCTCCATGTTTCTCTATTATTTGTTTTGTTGTGAATATATTATCAGTACAGGATCTGCCTTTCTGAACCTTGTAATATTACAGTGTCTACTATATCTGTTAGTGTCAGGAGACGCATGCTTTGATTTACTTGACCCGTATTTGGGACGGGATTTTTTACTAGTATCTTATATGAAGTGTTTAATAGGTTTATTTCTCGGTAATTGTCGCACTTTGATCGGTTGATCATCGCCGCATTCCATTTATGAGGGATAGTGTGATTGGTCCAGCACATGTTGATTAAAGCTTACAATCTGTCCGATTTTTGGTCATAAGTAATTTATATAACTAAAATAATGTAAAATATACTACAGTAACATGCAGGAGTTACTTCCAATGAAGACTTTTTTGTCTTATAGAATATGTATGGCTTTATAAAGTAACTTAAACTATGTTTTATTTTATATACATAAAACTAATTGAATCTGTCTATTAGATCATTTGGCTTGAAACGTTTTAGACGTCGGACTTCACAAGTGTTTTTAATTAAATTCCTAGCAAGCATATTTGGATGCACTACACTTGTAACACTATAGTTCTTGCTAAATCTATTGATTTCTTCTTTAAGAGTTGGAATTTGTAGATCTTTCGCGATTACGTGATATGGAACAAACTAGGGGGCATTAACCAATGTTCTCAAAACTTTGTTCTGAAAGGGCTGAAGAATTTCAAGATTTGAATTACTAGCTGTGCGCCATAGTTGAATTCCGTATGGCCACACAAATATGTGCTTCTTCCAGGTCAAGCGTCTATTTATGTGCCTTCTAAAATACTTTGTTTCATCTGCTTGAGTCAGCTGGTTATCATTTAATGTAACTGGAGGACAGGTGTCTGTTTAATGTAAACGTTACATGTACCGATTTAGATTTATTTGCCTTTATTTTCCATGTAGTTAACCAAGTTTGCAACTTATTTAAATTTTCTTGAAGGTGTTATGATGCAGTAATTGGATCGGCATGCACTGCTAGAACTGAAGTATTGTCTGCGTACGTGGCTGTTGTGGTTTTGTTAGTTATCGGAAGGTCTGCGGTATATAAGATAGGTCCCAAAATGCTGCCTTGTGGTACTCCAGATTCGACCGGTACCAGGTTAGTGTATTCGTCTTGATGTTTAACTGGGAAAAAAACGTTAAGTAGGAAATGAGGACAATGACAAAATTACGTGGAAGGTTTTGTTTTAGTTTAAACAAAAATCCTTCGTGCCAAACCTTATCAAAGGCTTGGCTTTTGTCCAGAAATGCAGCCGTACAATAGTTTTGTTATTCAAAGCAAAGGTATTTTGACTTTAATTCTTTCGAAGCATATTTAATAAGTTCGCTATTAATTTAATCCAGTCCGCAGGCTTTTCTATTTTTAGTGCATCGCAGCACGTCATTTAGTTCTTTAGTTTCTATTGGCTCTACTTCTATATTTTCGTTTTCTTCTTCTTGGTCCTCTTCTGTCAGTTTTTATAATACTTTAACCATTCGGTGTGTATTATTATATTTATTTGTGCTGTGTCTTTTCCTGCGCTATTCAAGTATTTTATAATTTTATACGCAATTGTTGTCGTCCGTATATATTGTTTTCTATTCTTAATATGAAGGTATACCATCTATTTTGCTGTGCTTGGCGATTTTCAATTTGCGTTCTTTTGATATATTCTGTTTTTTTGTTTTATTTTGTAGCCATAGATAGTATGCCTTGTTTTTATTTTCAACTGCCTTTTGTTGTTCTTTTGACCAGGGTATCTTTTTTGTATTATTATATTCGTGTTTCATTTTCCAAGGGCTTTTTGTTGCTAGTTTTTCATTTATATTCTTATGTTTCTTCATTTTTCTTCTACGTTGTCAGATTCTGGAAATCATCCACTATGTTCCGTTAGCCTTTGTAATAAAGGGTTTTAACCGACTCTGCTTGGAGCAATTCTACTTTTTATTTTTGTTCTAATGATGTTTGTTTTTTATTTTTTACCCATTTTGCGTGTAGTCGTACTTTACCTTCTAAGAAGTAGTAATCTGTATGTAGATTTAATCCTTTATATACTCGTTTGTCATTAAATACTGTGGCAGTTTTTTCATTTGCTAGGAAGTAGTCGATTATCGATTTTTGGTCTCTTGCTTTCCAGGTCTAAGTGTGTGCTGGTTTATGTTTAAAGTAGGTATTCATAATTCTTATGTTGCAGCAGGCAAAATCTCTGAGCATTTTTCCATTTTGGTTAAAGTGGTTTTTGTCATTTGTTCCAAGGGTCTTTTAAAATTTGTTGATGCTAGCGTTGAGGTTTCCGCCAATTATTATCTAGTCATTTTTATTTATTCGATTAAAATATTGTAACTTTTTGATAAACATTGAACTTTTTTCTCTTTTTTCTTTTTCTGGGGCATGTGCACATACAATGGCCAGGAATTTCGTTCTATTCCGTATCTTACGCTTGTAATTCTTTTATTTATTAATTTGTATGATCTTATTTTTTCTTTCCATTTTTTATTTATTATAATTGCCAAGCCAGCTACGGCTCTCGTGTCTTGTCTTACTCTGCTGTATATTAGTGTGTATTTTCCTAGGTTTTGAGTGTCTTTTAGTTTATTTTTGTCTCTATTATTAGGGCTATATCTATTTTTCTTTTTGTTAATTTTTCTTGTAATTCCTGTAGTTTGTTATTTAATTCAGGTAAATTTTAGGTGCCTATGTGTAGTTAGTCTTTTATTTCATATTTGTTATCTTTAATTCATTTGCGGTTGTCATCTGTAAGTTTTGTTCTCTTCGAGGCGGCTCTTTATAGTGTATCCATTATTTATTAGCCAAAGTCTTAGTGTAAGTGAGCCTTTTTGTTTCCTGAAGAGGAGACCACTTCTTTCCAAGCATTCCGTTCTCGTTTGTTTCCGACCTTATTTCTCATTGAAGTTGATTACTCAATCTTCTACAAGGTCGCTTGGATCTCCAGGGCTCACCAACGAAGCTGAAAACTCGCCGTATGTTTCGCATCTTACTCGTTTCAGCCTCCACCATATTTTGAAAGTAATACATCAAACATTTTATTCTTTTTGTAAAAGTGGGTAAAATTGTACCAATATTTACAGAAACACTTAAACAGTATAGTAAAATATGTTTTCCTTTTTACGATTTTTTTAAAAATATAAGTAATATAAGAATTTTCTCTACATAGTTTTTGCTTTTGTCATTTGTAAACTTGACAACCACAAAATCTCTATTTTTAGTTCTTAATGAGCTCTTCAAAAGTTTCCTCCCCATTTTTGTGTTACCTTTATTTTCGAAAAGTTTGTTTCATATTCCTTCGGTTTTTCTTTTCAGCTTTTTTTGACTGCTATTTTTTAATATTCTTTTTTTGATGTACTAATTATATACTACTTTTCTTATGATAGTTTTTAGCAGTTCTTTTGGAGACCAAGACCTCTGTATTACTTTTATTTTTGATATCTTTTCTCGGTTCGATTCTTATTTCTGTTGTTCTGAGAAATTATTGGTAATATTGGAGTTTGAGATCTTACTATTATTTGAGGTATTATGGTGACCCTATGTTCTGTTTTAGAAAATGACCTATCAGTTACTGAATTTGAAAAAAAAGTAACATGTCCCTCTTCAGAAAATTCTATTTTTATGAAAGACATAATGATATTTTACGTCTATGCTTTGTTCCACGTTATACGTAGTCAATAATTTTTCTGAATTAGCTGACGTTATTGTACTTATAGCCGTGCTATAAAATACGTGGAAATATTCAATTAGCCCACATTTAAGCGGCTAGGTGTGTGTCATAGGGTGGTATAGTTAAGATGTAGGCTATTAGCATTGGATACACTTATGATCTCAATGACATTTGTGGTTGTTAAAAATAAGCATTTGTAGCATCAATTAACTTCCTGATAATTTTATCAAATGAGCAATTATATAAATAAAATTTGTTCTAGTAGTTTATCTTGATGAATTGGCTCAACTTGTTGGTGTACTTTGGATCAATGAATTTTTAAAATTGACTATAAAAAGCACCTTTGATTGAGTGAATGTATTAATAATCAAAATAGTTATCGAGGTTTCTTGTTCACTACTAACGAGTAGTTATTTACTTAATAGCTTTTCTTGTAATATCGTGAACAAGGTACTAATTGAACTTAATCGTAGTCTCATCTAAATTCCAGGATTTCTTTCCGGGTTATTAATAAAAAAGTTTATAACAAAAATTTATAATTCTAAAAACAATTTAACGCTCACCTTTATGGATCCTGCCTCAAAGTTTACTTATTGTAAACAGTATTTCATACTATAAGTTCTTTTCAACGTGCCCCACACAGCTTTGTCCTACATGCTGACTCTGAATAGAAAGCAATTTTATAACCCAGAAGTGACCTTTGCTAAATGTGAATAGTTCCAGTTATGCATAAATAAACTCATAATTAATAACAAATTTGAATTTTTTTATTATTATATAATAATTAATTTATTTTATCTTAAAACAAATAACAATGCTTTTATAAGTCCAAATTAGTTAAAATAAAAATCACAACAGTTTACAACTTAGTTGACCTCCATTGGATGAATAACCTTCAAAAAGTAAATAGGAAGTCTGGAACCCAGCGCAACCAGCCAAAAGTTAAATTACACGAAAGCACTTAGTGCCTTAATAAGGTGCATGTCTTAACAAGGCCTACATTATTTACTTTCATTATTAAATCTACATATTAAAAGTGGTTACAAAATATTTTTTTAATATTTGTAATTCCATCACATACACCAAATTAAACAAGAAAGAGCGTATAGAGTTGTAATTCGAGATTTACACAATTCAATTTCTATCCAAATTATTAAAGATGAACTATAAGAAATAGAACACAATAAGAAATAATTATTATTAACCTAAAATATAGAGTAAGTAAGGACTCTATGTCTATGTTTTTTGTCAATCTTGGGTCCATACCAAATAACAAAGGAATATTTTCTGTCGAATTCCTGCAAGGAACTAAAATAAAAATTGAAGCACCGCGAATTATAAATAATATAATACAGTATACGCACTATTGCAGAAAACCATTCAATTGTGTAAAATGCGGAAGACCACATGACAGCAAATCATGCACAAAGAAAGGGATACTCCAGCTAAATGCGCTCTGTGTAAAGGTTGTCATCCAGCCAACTATAAACAATATACTGTTTATAGATATCCTAAAACTAAAAAAAATGCCTTACTAACAAACTTTAAAAGTTCCATACAAAACAAATCTAACTAATACAGTTGCGAACGCAATAGCAAACCAACAACTTTCACACTTACCTCATCAAAATTTTCCAACCTAAGCACAAGTGGCAAACGTCACGACCAACAATAACAAAATAGCAGATACACTTACTTATTTTTTTTAACAAATTCAAAAATATGTTTTTCCAAATCATTAATCAGAATAACATGACTCTCTCCATGCTCGCATTAGTCATCAACAAGATAACCAATAATGGCAAATTCCATAAGAATTGCAGCTTGGAACTCTAATGGCTTAAGAAACCATATTCACAAAATTATTTTCTTCCTGAATATAAACAAAATACATATATTATTAATTTTAGAAATTCACTTTACCAATAACACTAATAAAAATCTCATACTACAGCATTTATTAGGCACATCATTCTGACGGAACTGCTCATGCCGGTTCAGCGATCCTAGTCATAACTAATTCAAAGTACTCTACAACTGTGTATAGTCCACCTAGACATAGCATAACACCTGCAGAATACCAGAAGTTTTTACTTCCATTAAGTCCACGTTTTCTTATCGCAGGAGACTGAAATGCCAAGCATACTGACTGGGGTTTCAGGATAATTACTACGAAAGGACGTAACTTACTTCAAATAATCCGGCAAAACGATCTGCGACATTTGTCTATCGGCGAGCCAACTGACTGACCAACAAACTTAAACTTTCCGATCTGCTAGACTTCGCAGTTACAAAAGGAATTTCTAGCGTATATAGTTGACTGTCCCCAAGTTACCATTTATAATACACCCACACCAATCAAAAATAAAGTTAAATATCTTGGGCTTTACTTAGATCAGAAGTTAACCTGGAAAGCTCATATTAAAGCTAAACGACAGTAACTCAACTTAAAAATTAATAAAATGTACTAAGTCGACAAAATTCTCAGTTATTTGATTGAGCTTATAGGGTTGTAGCAAGCCTTCAAACACCAAAATCTTACAAACATTCCAATAGAAGACGTTACGAACAATAGCGAATGCAGAGTGATTCATCAGCAACCAGACACTCACAATGACCTAAGTATTCCTTACGTAATAAGTAATTAAAACCACAACCAGAAAAGCTGCGATGGCACTCTAAACCACAAAACCAATTCATAGCTGAGCTCTACAACCAACAGGTAGTTACAGAAGACTAAAGCGCATGGCCTGAAGATCTGGTTGAATAAATCCTGGCGACCCATCAATCGATATAGCCCAACTCAAGCCACTTGACAATTTACTATTCTAATTACTTATTACTCTGTACATTAATTGAGTAGATTGTAAATTTTCAATAAATTATTAAAAAAAATTGTAATAGCTCTGCAGTGATGTGAGGGTAAATTAAATATAAAATGAAATTATTTTTTAAGTTATTGAAGCATGATAAAAATACAAATGGGCAAACTTATTTTCCTATACAATTTTCTGACATATAAATGGTTTTTCCAATAATAAAGAATTTTTGCTTTCGTTATCGTAAAATAAAGGTGTTATGGCAGTAGTCCATCGGGAACTAACTCTTTAACGGCAATATCGTCGTCAAATCTCTGTCCTCCAAATGCTTCTTTTAATGATCTAGACGAATGATAACCGCAAGACGATAAATACGGAATGTAGGGGATTATTCTAGTGCAGTTAGAAGAAATCTTCAATTGTTGAGTTTGGACAACTATGTAGAGTCAGAAACTTTTTAAGCTGAATATAATCAGTAAAAGTTGTCTAAGAACTGACTTATTTTGATTTAATTGGCGGAAAATGTGATTATTCTCCCCAGTCACGTTGGCCCTTTTAAGTCATCGGTAACCTTTATTTTCAATTGATTCTTGTCTTCTTAAAGATTTTTTCTTATGAGTGTTCTCTTTAATCTTATCTGTTCAAAATTTCAGATGGTTGTACGCTCTTTTCCTGAAAAATTTAATAATAATCTGTTGCACAACGGACGAAGGCACCTTTTGTACGGATTTCGTAAAACTAACTAAAGGAAAGGTATGCTAAGTACCCTAAAAGGGAGTTTCCCACTTGTAACACTTGGAAACTGCACCTTTTCCGTGAAGTTTACGACGCGAAAAAATAAAATTCTGATTTACATTTGATTCACCGTTGTGTTTGTTCAATTAATTAATTGGGTATTATTTGAACTATCCTTCCTAAGATCATAATGCTAAATTAAAATATATATGATTTATGCTGATCTTCTGCAGTAAAACCCTTGCATTTCTTTAGCAAATTGTAAACGTTTTAATCGCAACTTTGCAATTAATTTCAATTTTTAAATAGAAAACAAGTAAACTTTATCTCCTTTTAGGTTTTATGCAGTTCTGTTATACGGTGACGTCGTATTTATTTTAATTTTATATTAACCGAGTGATTTTCAAAAATTCTTTAGTGGGAGTCCCTAAATTTTTTGTCAAATGAGAATTTGTTATAATCTTGTTACCTTTAACTATTTTATTAATAGTACGCATTGCATACTGCTCATTTATTTCCGCTATTGTATGTTTAAAATATTTAGAGTTTGTTAGTAACGTTTTTATTTCTGTTGTTGGGCAATATATTTTGTTATTTCAAAATTAATTAGATTATAACAATTTATTACAGAATTTATAAAATATACTTTTGTAATAAATTTTTATATACACATGATAGCAACTGCTAGTATCGAGTATGCGGAACACCTAAATGAGGAAACGATTGATTTGATTTAATAATGGTTATAGGAGTGTGCTATGCAAGAGCTGGTTAAAAATCAATGATAGTTTAAACTCAAAATTTGTAATAAGTAATAAATGTTAATTAGAAATTTGCAAAATAAAAAAATGCATTGCAATAAAATTTAAGTACAAGTTTTTATTTGATTTTTTTTATTCCTTAGTTTCTGATTACTTCTAAAATTATTTTATAGAATTTCAACAATAAACAATTATGCAATAGAAAATTCATTTATTTTTTTGTACGTCCGAACTTTGATGAACCTTTTTATTCTTGGATGAAATAGAGAAATTGGAACAATTAAAGAAGGGCAAAAGAAAAAAATCTTTACCACAAAATTTAAGATCGAATTTTTGAACTTTGCTCCAGTCGCAACCATACAAAATTCTGATTTTAAGTTTTTTATAAAGTTTGTATATAATTTTTTTTAAGAAAATTTCAAAAATATTAAGAAAATAGTTAGACTAGCATTAGCACAGAAGAATGGAAATGATTATTAAATAAGCAAAAGCAAAAGAAAGAATGTGTTGAAATTGAAGTTTTATACTCTGGATAAAAAAAAGCAAAGTCAGAGACCAATTTATTGGATTATGCAACAAGTTAATACTACTATAAGTAAGTCTTATTTGCTGATTATTCAGAGCTTCTCTTCATTTGAAACAACTCGGAGGCAATAAAATTTTTTTTTTTATTGGATTAATGCAAATTTACAATCTACTTAATAAAGTAATAAGTAAATGGGTTGAAAAAAGTTCATTTGAGTCAGGGGCCATCCATTGACGGCTATCTGGATTCACCTAGCTAGGTCTTCTGGCCATGTTCTGTTAAGTTTTCTATTTTCCATTGGTTGTGTGAACAGTTCACTGATTAGCTCGTTGCTGTAGGTTATGCTTCGATTTTTATGTTTAACAGAGTAAGCACTGATGACGTCGTGTATAAACGGTATTTTGAGGTCGTCATGTATGGTGTTATTGAAGACATACCAAGGTGCATTTAGTAACATTCTGAGGGTTTTAGATTGAAAGGTTCGTAAAATTTTTGTATTAGACGGTTTGCTGCAGCCCCATAATTCGATACCATATGTCCAAATGGGCCTAAGAATGGTTTTGTATATGAGGAGTTGTTCTGCAGTGAGAGCTGAGATCTACGATTTAGTAACCAAGACATGTTCCTCACTTTTAAATCTAATTGACGTCTTTTTGCCTTAATGTGTATTCTCCAAGTTAGTTTTGCGTCAAGATGAAAGCCGAGGTATTTAACTTCTCCTTTGACAGGAATGGGAGTGTTATTGAAGGTAAGAGGAGGACATTCGGCTCTTCGTGTTGTGAACGTGACTTGACACGACTTATCAACGTTTAGATTAATTTTCCAGTGCGTAAGACAAATTTGGAGTTGATCAAGATAAGCTTGCAATTTTGCAGAAGCTCGTATCGGATCGAGATCTGTAGAAAGGATGGCTGTATCATCAGCGAACGTTGCTAGTAGTGTATCCTCGCTGGCTGGTATATCAGCGGTAAACAGTAAATACAAGAAAGGTCCCAGAACATTTCCTTGGGGTACACCAGAGTTGATAGTCTGGTAGTCAGATAATTAGTCTTCGAATTTAACTTGGAAGTAACAGTTGGACATGCATGACTTAAGGATGAGGAACAATTGATTTGGTAAGTGTTGTTTAAGTTTGAAAAGTAAGCCTGCATGCCACACCCTGTCAAACGCCTGTTTTACTTGTAAAAATGCTGATGTACATATTTGTTTTGCTTGTAAGCTTTCTTTGATTTTATTAACTATTCTATGGCACTGTTGGATAGTGGAGTGATTGGGTCTGAAGCCGCATTGGTGGTTAGGGATTAAGGCATCTATATGTATTACGTTTGCAATTCTAGTGACGATAAGTTTTTCGAAAATTTTGGACATTTCAGGAAGGAGGCTTATTGGCCTATAGGAAGTGGTATCAGTTGGAGGTTTTCCTGGCTTCAGTATCATGATTATTATTGCATACTTTCATAGTATCGGATAGTAGCACAGGAGTAGTATGCTGTTATATATGGTTGTGAGTAATACAATAGCTTTTCTAGTGGAGTTTTTCAGTACTTCAGCTGTAATGAAATCATATCCAGGAGCTTTATGAGAATTTAAGAGACTTACTTCATTTTTGACTTCTGCAGGTGAAACAGGCTTGGGTGGAAGAGACATCTGACAAGGGGCGTTTAAGAATGTTTGTATTTCGACATCATCTTCATCATCGTTGAGGATATCAGGACCGGAAAATACACTAGCAAGGTGTTCTGCGAATTTGTTGGATTTTTCAATATTCGTCCGCGCCCAGCTTCCATCAGCTTTTCGTAGAGGTGGAATAGATACTATGGGTCTTTTGAATTTCTTTGTCGTGTTCCACAGGGAGTGATCATCAGTAGATATATTGACGATGTAGTGTTCGAAGGATTCGTTTTTTGCTTCTTGGATAGCATTGTGGAGATTGTGCATTATTCGATTTAAATAAGTTTTGTCAAGTGGATTCCTGGTAGTCTGCCACCTGCGCCGAGCTCTGCTCTTTGCGATGACCAATTCTCTAATATGAAGCGGAATGTTCTGATTGTTGCGGGTGAGACCATGGGGTTCTGAAGTAGAGGTCCAGGAAGCGCTTTGTATTAACGTAGTTAGGTACTGCACAGCTTCATCTATGTCCTCCTTATCTTTTAAGCGGATATTTAGTGATATATTATCGTTGATATGTTGACAGAATAGGTTACAATCAGTCTTTTTGGAAGACAGTCTCTGTTGTGGTTTTTTCCATATAATACTGGTACTTAGAGTTATTATTACAGGACTCTAGTCAGAGTGCAGATCTAAATTCGATTCAATATCACTATATAGGTCTGAGATTCCCTTAGTTATGGCAAAGTCTAACAGATTGGGGATTTCATTTCGATCGGTCGGCCAATAAGTTGGTTCTCCAGTCGACAAATAGTTGAAATTATTTAGTTCTAAAGCTCTCAATAATGTTCTGCCTTTAGGAGTAATCAGCCTAGATCCCCAGGCTGTATTTTTAGCATTCCAGCCTCCAGCAACTAAAAAGTGTGAGCCGAGTCGTTGGAAGAACTCGAGGTATACATCGCATGTTATAGAATAACGTGGTGGACAATATATTAAAGCAATTGTAATAGGTCGAGGGAAAGTATCTACTTTTATGATGGCACTTTGAATTTTGTGTGTTATGTATGGTTGGAGTACGTGATGTTTTATTGAAGATCTGATTATGATTGCAGACCCTGCGTGAGCCGCATCATCAGGATGGTTAGCATAGTAAATGGAATAGTATGGTATTTTAAGAGTTGTCCTTTGTGTTGAATGACTTTCAGCGATTAGGAGGATATCAATTTTATTTATGTTAAGAAATAGCGTAAGTTCCTGAATATGGTTTGATAAGCCATTTGCGTTCCATTCTGCAATTCTAAGTGCAGGGGCCATTATTGAGTTAATTTATTGATTATTGAACATATTCTTAAAATCATTAAGGAATATAGTAAATTTGCTGGTTAGGTCTGTTTCGGTGTTGTTAGATGGGATGTTAGGTTATTCTGCGGTCATTTGTGCATAAGTAGGGGTTGGGGTTGTTGGATGTAGTGGAGTATTAGTTGTAATATTTTGTGACAAAGGACTGGGCCTGGTTGGTCTTAGGTGATGGTTTCTGTTTATTAAGTCTTGATACACTTTACAGCCTTTGTAGTTCGCTGGATGATTTTTCTGACATAGAGCACATGTTGCTGGTGTATTTTTAGATTTGCTGCATTTAACACACTTAAACAGTTTCCTACAATAGGTTTTCGTGTGTCCATAGTTTTGGCATCTTGTGCGTTGTACGATCCCACCTTTATTTCTTGGCGCTTCTACTCGAATTTTAGAATGATACCGAAATTGTAATTTAAGGATGTCTTTATTATTGTTTTGTGGCTCGAGATCTACAAAGAATAGAGGTAAGGGCTCTTTAGTAACCCGATGCCTAACATTTGTAATATTACGAACTTTGTGTTCTTTTTCTCGAGTTCTTGTGTAATTTCTGATAGGGGAATAGAAGGGCGGATGCCTCTTATGACTACACGGTATGCTCTATCTTGTTTTAACTGATATGAATGGTGCACAATTTCTTCTTCACGAACGTGACGGATGAGTTTTCTATAGGTTTCAGGAGTGTTGGGGTTTATTTTAACAGTATTGTTTGCTAACGTTTTGGTAGTGTAAGTTTCTTCTTCAACTACTTGTGCTAAGTTATCGATCATGTCTTTGTAATTTGAGACCCCGTATATAAAGATTGGTGGAGGTTTCGGTTCTCTTTTTGGAGGAATATTAGACGTGTTGTTATTGCTTTCAGAGAGAAGTGAGAGCCTATTAGCAGTTTCTATTTGGGTATCAATTTCAGAAGAATTTTGTCGTTTTGCTCTTTTTCTTTTGGTTACTATTTGCCAGGCGTGTTTGGTTTGATTTTGTGTTTCATTGTAGTTCATTGTTTCATCATCACATGCTAAGTTACTTTCTGTGGTTTTATAGTTTATATTGCTGCTAACAGAATTATCATAATTTGCACTAATATGCTGTGCTGATAGTACAGGTGGAAGTTGATTATAAGTTGGTGTGAATGAAGGCGCTATTTGACTTGGCTGTTGATTGAATCCTTGTAAAGGTACTTGATTCGCTGGGAATCGGTTGGGGTACATTAGTAGCATTTGTTCATTTACAAACGATTGTCCTGGTATGTTTGATGACTGCACAATAGACTGATTATAGTAATTACCATTTTGTCCGAATCCATTATTGGCTTGAGTGTTAAATTGTGGGGTCCCAGGTCCTGCGTGGAAGGGAACATGTTCCCGATCCCGAGTGATTATCGTTCGCATGCAGAATAATAGGATTCTTAATAATGCGCACTTTTAAATATTATGAAAACGTTTAAAAATATACACGAATTTTCGAAATAGAATTAATAAATATATAAATTTGCCTGACCTTAAGCAAGGCTACGGCTGCGGCTCCGCCGTTGTGATAACTCAGGTATAGCTCGGCACTCACTTTCGGTCTGCTTGAAGGCATTAGCAAGCATGAAATAAAAAGTGTAATAAAAGAAATAAATAGTTCTGAGGGGTTAAGCCTTAATAGTACAAACATTTTTAAGGATTCTCCTTGCATTCATTATATTCTCTAAAAGAGTAAAATTTAAAAGTCGTGAGAATGAGAGAACAAGTGTTATGAGCCTTGCTCTGAATTTTTTTCTGAGATAGTCTATAAAGGATAGGAATTACCATAAATTTGTAGCAAAACTAATTTTCTGTATTGAAGTCAAAAAGAGAAAAAAAAAATATACATTTTATCTAATAATCATAGTAACCTATGAGGTTATGAGCAGAACAATTCGATTATATTGTTTAGATAGCACTGAACAGTGGAAATTCGTTGCTGGCCTAGAGAATTATATCTTGAATTTTACCAGTCAAAGCGTATTTACATCTCTAAATGATTAAGTAAAGGTAAAATTTAAAGATAAACGAAGTAGTCAAATTCTGACGTAAATATTTAGAGCATTCTTTGATGCGAATAAACTCTTGCTTTATAAAAGTACCTTAATCGTTAAGTTTCATTGAGTGTCCTTTATTGATCGTTACCAGATGCTGGTCACAACTTTTTGGAGTAGATTAGATCTCAAAAGATCTTAAAGAGTATGTTTATTTTACGTTTAGTATTACCAATTTCACTGTTACTTCTTCTTCTTAAAGTTCCGATCCGTTTCGGATGTTGGAAACCATGATGGCAATACGGACTTTATCAACAGCGGCGCGAAACAGTCCAGTTGTTGTATTGAACCATACTTGCAGGTTTTTCAGCCACGATATGCGTCTTCTGCCGATGCTTCTATTTCCTTCGATCTTACACTGTTACTTAGCAAATGCTTATTACAAAAACCGTGAATATAAAAATAGATTTGTTTGCAACAAAATTAATTTTAGCTACAAAGCACAGTATTATAACGTTAGCTGAAATAGTTAAATTTTTTATATTTCATTAACGGGTATTAAACGCACATTTTATAGTTATAAAAGGCACTCATTCGTTAATTGATTTTTGTTTTTCGCTGTAAAAAACCTGTTTTCTATAAAATAACAACTAATTAAGAATTAATTTAGCCAGTTTTTGCTTTTATCTTTGGGCAATAAAAAATTAATCGAATTTTTGCCATAAATTGAATACATTTTATTTCTACGAAGTAGCATTTTTACGACATTGTAATTATCTAATTAAATGTTTCTTCTAATTTGTATTTATTGTTTGTGTTTATTATTTGCATTTATAATTGATCAGCACAGAACAGACACACCTTTCCTGAATACTTTTAAACTACCGAAACGTAAAATTTATGTAGTTGGTGTTTTTAATTTAATGCCGTGGTGGCTAGAATTATCTGGAAGTTTGTTCCTTTTGGAGTATTAAAATAATAAAATTGTAGTCAACAAGTCGAAACTAAATTCCCAAAAAGTTATGAACTGCAGCCTAAGTCAGTTTTAGAAGCGTTTTTGCGCTTGAAAATTGTTTAACGGTTACTCCGCCATTTCTATAAATATAAATCGTTTGATGTTTGTCAATAGGCACGCTATTGTTGTAGTTGTAATATTTACGTTAACTAAAAACTGCCAATAGATTAGTCGGGTGTTTATTTTTATTTTATGTTTATGTATCTAATAATGCAAATAATTTATTTATTTCTATGCAACTTAATTTATATAAACAAAACAAATATTATTTAAAAAATATGTAACTAAAAGCGCTTTATATTAATGTATTTTTATAGTTTATACTGTAAGTAAATACAAAATTGAGACAAGGCAATAAAGTTGCTCTAATTAGGTTTCTTCTAATATAAAATATTCTGGTTTTATAGAAAAAATTTAATATGTTTTTTGTATTAATAAAACGTTAGATTTTTTAATGTCTTTAGTAATTTATTTGAATTTTAGTAAACTGTTTTTAAGATAATGTCTATAAGTTTAATTTTAAAATAGTGTTATAGTAGTTTTTCTTTTTATTAGAAATTATACCAGCTCAACAAATAATTGCTGTACATGGTAGAGTTCAGAGTAAGTGTAGCATAACAGAGTAGCAAATAGATAAGTATCATCTAATTATATTATAAGTTGTTTATGTTAATATGAGCGCTGTTTAACTAATAACTATCAGCCCTCATCACTACCGTTCGTATAAATGTCTTGAGGAAGTTTGCGTTTTTGCCGCGTGTAGATTCCTTTTCGTCCTAATTCGTAATAAGTTGCGCCCGCACTAGTATTAAAATTCAGGTGGAATGTTTTGATCAGCTTTTTGATGTGTTCTTGAATGGTGTCCATGCCAAGTTCGAGGTGTAATTGTCTGTTTGTTATATACCAGGGTGCATTAACTGCCGTTCTGAGTACTTTGTTTTGCAAAACTTGAATTCTCTTAATGTTTGCTTGGGAGGTATTCCCCAAATGGTGCATACATATAATACTAATGGCCGTATCAGTAATTTGTATAGTAAGGTCACGCATTCGGCCTGTAGGGACGATTTTTTATTAATCAGTGGGTAGAGTTGTACCAATCTAGTGTGACCCTCTTTAAGTTTTTTGTTAATATGAAAATTCCATGTGAGGCGAGTATCTAGATAGATACCCAAGTATTTCACGGGGTCTGCAGCATTATTCCATGGTATTAAGTGATTATTAATGTGCAGGATTGGTGGGTTAGTGATTCGTCTAAGAGTGAAGATTTTAGCGGCCACTTGGAATGGTTAATGGTCAGGTTCCAGGACTTGAACCATCTTGCTAAAGTATTCATTGAGGTTTAGAGTTGTTCAATAGCCATTGTCAGGTTTTCATTTTTGGTCAGCAGCACGGCGTCATCTGCATATAATGCTAAATTTGCAGTGGTGTTGGGAATGTCATGAAGGTAGATGTTAAATAGGATAGGCCTTATGATGCTTCCCTGCGGAACACCTGTGTTGATTAGGTCTGGTAGAGGAGATGGCTGCGTGTATTTTTACTGAAAAAGATGTATTTTCGAGATATGAGAATATTATTGCTTTTAAATATTCCGATATGTGTAAGCGAGAAAGTTTGTATTTGAGCCCTTCGATCCAAACTCTGTCAAGGGTCTGAGCTAAGTCGATAAATACTAAAGCAGTGTATTGTTTTGATTCATAGCCCCACTCTATTAGTTCGACTATGCGTTGCAGCTGATGACAGGTAGAATGCCCCTTTCTAAACCCAAACTGGAAATGGGCGATTAATTCCAGTCTGGAAATTTTATCATTGAGTCTGCTATTTATTGCTTTCTCGAAAACCTTGGTGATGGTTGTAAGGAGACTAATAGGTCGATATCCGCCAAGTTCTTTATTGTTTTTGCCCGGCTTAGGAAACATTAGTATAAGTCCATGTTTCCATTTGATAGGAAAATAACCGACCCTGAGGCAATCGTTGAAAAGTGATGATAAGTAAGCCAACGCTTTTCTTGTGAGGTTTTTGAGTGTGTAGTTGGTTATTTTATCTTCTCCTGGAGTTTTGTTGTTCGAAAGCTTTTTTATTACAGCAGCCAGTTCCGCAGGAGAAATCGGTTTCATGTTACGTCCTGCTATTGGTTGGTGTGTTTCTAGATGTCTGTTGATCAGATTGACGTACCCTGTGTCATTGTGTTGATGCGGAGTAAAAGTTTGTGCTAGGTGTTTGGCAAAGGCTTCACATTTATCTTCATATGTGCACAATATTTTGTCTTGCATAGGAATAGATGGAATTTCCTGTGTTTGCCGTAGAATATTTCTTGTTGTTGTCCAGAGACCTGAGTCGCCCAATTTGTATGTGCTGATATATTTTTGATATGAATCAATTCTGTACCTCTCTAGATCATGTTTGATGCGATGGCTCAAGTTGTTGACTAGGTTTTTTGTCGCACGGTTTCTATAGTGTTGCCATTCCCTGCGAAGTTGGCTTTTTTGCTTTATAAGATCAATTTTGTATAACGGAGGCGTTTTTGGGATGGTATGTTTGGGATTTTTTTTATGTATGTTGCTTCCTTTAAGCTGCATGTTAGGCTTTTTGTGACATGATCAACCGTTTCATCTATGCCCTCTGTGGTTTTTAATTCATTCGGGTAACTCAAGTTTGCACCAAGTGTTTCTTTGAAGCGATTCTAATTAACAATTTCATTTCTCATCTTAGTTATAGGGTATCTTAACATTGATGTTGTTATAAATGAGATTAGAACCGGCAAGTGATCTGAATCGAGTTCGGTGTTAACCTTTTGGAAGATTTGAGTTTGAACATTTTTTTGTACTATTATGTCCAATATGTCCGGATCGGCCTGATATGGGAAGTAAGTCGGATCTTCCGGGGCGAGAATTTGAAAAGCATGTTTTTCAGAGTAGGAGTGAAGTCTTAGACCAAATGAATTATTTTTTCTGCATCCCCAAATTGTACTTTTGGAACTGAAATCTCCGATTAGTAGCGTCGGTTCGTTCGAATCAAAGATCATCTGAATGTCGGATTCAAGAAGGATCTTGTTAGGTTGACGATAACTTTAATGTAGGTGCCTTCCTGTGTTTTGACCCTAACCGTTATGGTCTCGAGATTAGTGGTTTTAATAGGTGGAAACTCGTGATGCTCAAGTTTACGTTTGACAAGAATAGCCACACGTCCGGATGCAACCATTGCATTACGGTCCGTGCGGTAGCAATGGTATCCAGGAATTTTGAAACGATCATGTATTGTTAAATGTGTCTCAGAGACGCATGCCACATCCACATTGAAATGATGAAAACGTTGTTCGCTGGGCTAAAATACCATTTGCGTTCCAATTTAGGAGTTTTAAGTGAATAATAGTGCTAATATTGTTATGGTCCATTAAGGAGTAAAGGTAATAGGTTTGTTAAAATAAATTGTTTGATTTGCCCTAAGTAAGGCTGAATGAAATTAAGAGTTGTTTTCAAGATTGTATTGATTGGTGAATCAGTGACAGGATTAGGAGTGCTCCAGGGTTGACTACAGTTAGCTGGACTATTCGTTTTGGGAAGTGGTGGAAAGTTGGAGAAGTTGTTGTTTGGAGGGGGGGCTTGACTGTTGTTTTCGGTTTTGGAATTGGTGGGTGAGGATTTATTTTTGTTGTACTTGGATTCTTGGAAATACGAGCAGCCACAAAAGTTAGCCGGGTGATTGGCTCCACAATTAACACATATTGCGGCAGTATTATTATCTTTATCGCAATCAGAATAGAGATGGTTCCCTAAGCACTTTACACACCTTGGCTGTAGTGGGCTGTCATTTTTTGTGTGGCCGTATCGTTGGCATCTGTGGCACTGTGGAGTGTTTCCTGAAGTTCTTCTTGGCTAAACTGTTACTAATGTGTGGCATAGAGTGTTAATTTTGTGAATTTTTTTGGTTTCCTCCTTTGCCGTAAGAAGTACTGCGCAGATCGGTATTGGTTTTTTATTTTTATTAAGAAGCCTGGTGAGCCGTATGATAGGAAGATTATATTGATCGAGTTCTTCTTGAATGTCTGCTTCTGTTAACGAGAGGGGCGCATTTTTAATGACAACTGACAACTGGCCGTTCATTTGGATTTTGATAGGTGTGAAAAGCTATTTTATTAGTTAGATAATATTTAGCGAGTGTTCTGTAGTCAGATTCCAAGCTTAGGATAAACTTTAGAAATGTTCCGCTGAGGGCCGTGGTATATTTATCAGTAATAATTTTATTACCTGTTTATGATTTACAAGTCCGTGGAGAAAGATTGACGGTATCTTAATCTTGTTTTTTGGCGGGTTCTGGAGGTGTTCTGCTGCTTCAATCTTCCTTATCGACGGTGTTGGGATCGATGTTTGCAGGCAGATAATATTTATTTTGCACCAGAAGCGCTTCATGGTTCCAAATGTACCTCTTCTGTAGATCACTAATTGGTGGCGAAAGGTGGTCACTATTTCTTTTGGTGGTTGATATTGAGCCGCCCTCGCAAGGGGGAATTAATTTGTTTTAAATTGTCTTAGATATTGAAAACAATTTGAAAACGTTGTGTTTAAAATTGAATGCAAATACGTGAAATAAAATGTGTTTATAGATAAATCGCGCGGGGTCACGCTAGCAATGCGGTCGCTTATCACATTCGTTCAGTACGAGCGTTGACACCGGACTCGCCGTTATAGTAGTAATAGACGCAGTCACATGATATAAATTGTTAAGGTGAGTATTTTTTCGAATATAGAATACTAAATGTTTAACATTCTTTAGTAAATATGGCATTATCGTGATATATAATATTTTTCCTTTGCCGGCATTACAATTTTTGTTCTTCGAGAACAACTTTCTACCAATTTGTAATAAGGTTTATCTAAACAAATACCCAAATGGTTTAGTTCTTCAGAACATACTTTCTACCAGATTTAAGTTTAATAGAGGTTTATTTAAGTTTACATGAGTATTTCTTCCGAAGGAATTCTTCGTTTAACCTTCGTCTGTCAAAGCATTTCTATTGTCCTCTGCAGTTATTTCTTCCGGCGTTCTTTGAGAACGTCGTTGTCGTCTAGCTTGGTTTTCTTCTTCAATTTCCTCCGGAGTTCTTTCGGCACGTACACGTCGCCTCGCTTTATTTATTGCTGGCCTTTCATCCGCAGCCTGCTCACTTCTTCGTTTTATCATATAATTTCTGTGGTGCTCAGCTTATTTGTACCCATTCCATGCGAAAGAATGCATATTTGCAAAACAGTAGGATGAATAATTTAATTTAATCTCAAGTTTTGTAACCATTCGCATGCGTAGCATTTTAAAGATACGACGATCGTTCGTGTATATTCCTCGACGCGTTACTCTGGCAACCAATGCTTTTGCACACGGACGCGCAAGTGTGATGAACCAACGCATCGCCTTTTATATATAAGTATATATACTTATCAAGACCTTCCTACCATACAGTGTAAAGGTTATATATAAGTATGATTATATATATATATATATATATATATATATATATATATATATATATATATATATATATATATATAAATTTTAAGAATTACATTCTAGTCTTAATTGTAAAAATATTAAATTTTAAATTTCCAAAAATTACATAACTGCGCATGAAGAAGCAGTTCTTTGGAGTTTGAATTTGATGTTTAAGTAGAAAACGGAGTTACTTTATTTTTGTATACGCATTTTTAAGGGAAAATTAAATTAAAAACTACGTTGCAAAATTAATAATTCTGCCAAAGAATTATAAATGGTAATTTTCAAATATCCTTTTTATTAACCGAACATTTGATTCCACCCCTTATATGTGTTGCCGATAATCAAAAAAAGGAAAGCTTGGATGAAAATTAAATTTTTAGATCATTTTCAAACTTGGGAAGGTGCGTGTGTAAGAATGTGAATCAACTGTTATATCTATAAAGAAAAATCAATAGGGCTATTAGAAAAATGGTATGTTCTGGTACTAGTTGGCGAAAATTCAAGCAATAAGCATTAAGTTTTTATAAACATATTAAAAAATTGCAGCCAGATACTCCATCTCAATCAAGAAGAAAATGTGTGTTTCATACAAGCAATGGTTGGATGGCTCAGCTTATTAAAATATGTTCTTCATAATATTAAAAGTAAGACGGCTTCTGCTAATGAAACAGCTGATAAAGCATTTCTACAAAAACTTATACTCGTGAACAAGTTGGGGTATGGATGAAATTGGCATTTTCTGGAAAAACGCTAAACAGAATCAAAAACTGTCGATGAATTCAAAGCTGCAATGAATCGCATATTTCCAGTCCTCATAAATCGATCCTTAAGACCACGACCAATAAAAAGCATATATTTTCAATAATTGTCAGTTCATTGTTTGGCCAACAAAAAGTTTGGTAGCCATTGAGATTATCACTGAGTGATTCTACAAACATTTTGTGTGAGAAGACGCTGTTTAGATGACCAGGGTCTCGAATTAAAGTATTTTTGATTCTTGATAATGCACCTGATTGTCTTGCCATAGAACACTCAAATGCGCCATTTTGTTTTCTGCGACCTGACACCACATCGTTACTGCAACCTCTGGGACAGAGTGTAATTGCGACTTTTAAAATATACAATGTGAATAAACTAAATGATAAAACATTGCTAGTAATGGTGTATGAAAAAAAAATTATTTATGAGATTCAATTGCGTTATCCGAAGTGAGTCCAGAAACTATAAATGCATGCGAAGAAGTTATTGGCCCGCACGTATTAAGGAGAATACCTCTGTTTTCTTCATAAGTTAGGCATTTGAAATTGGCGGAGACAGATTCGATGATTTTACGTCGACAGATATCCAAGAATTGTTAACTGATAAACCTCTTAGCGATTAAATAGTGGAGATTGAGACTTTAGAAAGCGAAAAAGTTGACGATAATCATCAAGATAATTCTACTTTTACTGGGGATATAATTAAAGAGAGTCTTAAACTAGACTCTTCTTCTTTTTTCTTCCACTCCTACCGGAGATCGGCAATTATCATGGTTACTTTGACTTTGTCTACTGCTCTTCTGAATAATACACTTGAGTTGCAATTATACAATTCACGCAGGTTCTGTAACCAAGATAGCTTTCTTCTACCCACACTACGTTTTCTCCAATCTTGCCTTGTATTATATATCTCAGCAATGCGTATTTGTCCCCTCTCATAATGTGGCTCAAATATTCCAGTTTTCGTTTTTTGGTTGTATTCATAACTTCTGTGTTTTTCTTTGTTTGATTTAGCACTTTGGTATTTGTTTTATGTTCTGTCCATGATATTTTTATTAATCGTCGATACCACCACATTTCAATGGTTTTTATGTTTTTTATGTTGTGTTGCTTTAACGTCCAGGTTTCAACGCTATGAAGTTATGTGGAGAAGAATAACAGTGGAGCATTCTAAGTCGTAAATTAATAGTCGCGTCACGCTTGCAGAGAAATTTTCTTATCTTGTTAAAAATTGTTTTAATACGACACTTTCTTTCGTTTGGTTGTCATTGTTTTTTAACCATGTTCCTAAATTTTGTATTGTGACACTCTCTCTATTTGTGCATTGTCAAAAATTAGATTGCCTGTAGCATTTTTATTTTTTGTTATTACCACAAGTTTTGTTTTTTTAAGATTATTTTTAGTCCGTAATTGTTGCAGTAGTGATTTATTCTTTCTACTAGGTGCTGTAAATCTTTTATATTTTTGGTCATTACAATCGTAACATTGCGTACCTGATATTGTTCACAATTTTACCATTGATTATTATGCTCTCTGCTGTTTCCCTTAGAGCTTTATCACAAATAGCTTTTCTATACAAATTAAAAAGCAAAAGTGACGGAATACAACCCTGGCGTACTCTTCGACATATTTGGATTTCCTATAATAGCTCTCCATCAATTTTAATTTTGTTTTCTGTTTTCAGTACAAATTAAGAATGATTCTGATGCCCCTACTGTTTTTGTTTTCTAAGGTTTGTTTTAATTGTTGAAATGTCGAAAGCTTTCTTATAATCAATAAAACAAACATATAAGTTCTAATTTATGTTTAAACATCTCTGCATTAAGACATTCATTGTAAACAAGGCTTCTCTAGTGCCTAGTCTCTTTCTGAATCCCATATGTGTGTTACTAATTTCTTCTTCAAGTTTATCATAAAGTCGTTTATGCCTACTCCCCAAGGAGAGCTATGAGTCTTTGAATAAGACTGACCTTTCGTGTGACTTGCTTGATCTTTTATAGGGCTGAAGTGAAAGTTTGTTTGGCGGGAGATGCGTATCCTGTCCGTGAGGCCAGATACCCTTCCAAAATTCCTTTCCCACCTCAACCAAATCCACACCAATATCAAATTTAGCATGGAAACTGAACATAACAATTCCCTTCCCTTCCTAGATACTCTCATAATAAGAAATCCTTCTAATGACAGCTTTTATTACACTGTCTATAGAAAACCCACTCACACTAACCGCTACCTAAATGCCAAATCCCATCAGCACCCTGCCCAAATCCATTCGGTTGCAAAATCCCTCATAACCAGATCCATCAGATTTCCGATGCGAAAAATCGCCAAACAGAGATTAAATCCATTACCACCATCCTACTGCAAAATGGATATTCCAACAAATCCTTAATTAATATAATCAAAAATATAAATAAAACCACTAACTCTCAATCCCAAAACCAACAAAAAGCATTCCTACCTTACATCAGAGGCATTACCGATAGAAGAAGTCGCATACTAATGCGGCAAAATATACGCACGGTCTTTACGACCAATAACCAAATATCTGGACTTATTCGCTCAGCAAATGATTACTGCCCCAATGAATCCAAGGAGTATATGAAATTCCTTGTGGAGACTGCCAAAGGACCTACATAGGTCAAACAAATCGGCAAATATCCAGCCGAATATATGAGCATTCTCTGGACGTACGGAAGGCGATAATGGTTCGGCACTTGCCAAAGACAGCAAAGAAACGGGCCACAAAATTAATTTCTCTGGGACTAAAACCATTGCCCCCATTTCCCATTTCAGCAGCAGAATAATACGTGAGGCAATTGAAATAGAAAAACGCCCACAGTACCTCAACACAAGAGATGACAGCCAACGTTTACCCGTCCTATGGAAATCCCTTATTGCCCCACACCGCCAATTATGCAATAGTCCTACAAACTTTCCCAACCCAACGCATCTCCCGCCATACAAACTTTCACTTCCAGCCCTATAAAAGACCAAGCATGTCACACGAAAGGTCAGTCTTATTCAAAGACTCGTAGCTCTCCTTGGGTAGTAGGCAGATTGAGACCCTGAGTGAAGAGCTAACTCCTGAAAATGGCATCAAAGCCGATTGCCGAAACGTCGAGAATTTTGTAAAATAGACGCGGTTCATCCCGCGAACTAAGTTATATATATATATACATAACTTTAAGAGTATATCTGTTGCTTCTTTATCCATCAGTTTTAGCAGTTGACTTGGTATTTATCTGGTACACTTGCATTGCCATCTTTTGCTTTTGCGTATTCCAATTCTCGTTTAAGTAATTTATTTATGATCCTGTATATTTCCCGTTTTTATAGTTTGTTCAATTTTTTTCTGTTTTCATCTTTAAATAAATCTTTTACACATTTTGTCTATCTTCTGAGTTTTTGTTTAATATCCACTATCAATGTGCCATCCCTATCTCTCAATATGTTTTGTGTAGGCCTGTTATTTTTTTTATCTTTTTATGTGTATTACAGGAGTCGTATTTTGTTTGATATTCTTCTATTTCTTTGCATTGTTCATTCAACCATAATTCTTTCGATCATTTTATTTTCTGTTTAATTATTTTGTATTTCTTGATGCTTATTATAATTAGTTGTATTATATGCTCTTCGTTTGTCCATAAGTGTCATTATTTCCTCTGTTATCCACCTTTTACGTTTTGTTTAAGATATTTATTAGTTGCTGTTTTTCCATTTTTGTTGATCAATATTTTGTGTACATGGACTTTTTTTAATGCCTTCTTTTACCGCTGTTATTTTTGTTTCTTCTATTTCTTTATTATTTAATTTTCTGTAACCTACTGCTGCTTTATTCGATTTTTCGTTTTCTTTAGTTCGATTGACATTGTCACGACAACTTAGTTGAGGTCGGATCCTATATCGGCTCCTGGGTAAGTTTTAGCCGACGTGACGGCATTTTTATATATTTTTGATAATAATAAATCTGTTTGATTTCTAACTATTTTATTTTGATTATCTGCAGGAGATTTCTACGTATAGAGTCTGTGTTTTGGTAATCGGTACAAAGTGTTTGTAATAATCATTTCATTGTTTTGACAAAATTGAACAAGGCGATCTGCACGTTCATTAAGGTCACCTAAGCCATATCTACCCACATATCCCTCTACTTATTTTTCCCATACTTTGGCGTTAAAATCGCCGATAATTTTGCTCAAAATGATCTAAATAAGAATGTGCTGGGAAGTTTTTTACGTAAGCTTAAGTAGACAAATGTTTTTATACAAAGAACTATACCTCGGCTTATATGAAGTACTAACACGGCAATTAATAACTGAGTTTATGCCTAAAACTACTGAAACAGCCAGTGGTAATTTTATTTAAAACGTGACAAAAAGAATCCCACAATCCCCTCTTACCTAGTAGTTCTAGTGATATTACAGTTAACAAAAACGAAAGCTTTTGCGCTTATTGTCATAAACTGACAGCGAATAACATAATTTTTTAAATAAATATTAAATTTTTTTAAAATAAAAGTGTTTAAGTTATTAAAATTTGTGGTATGCATATAATTACCATGAAATATAAATACAAATCTTATGTTCTTTACGAATTTAATGTTCGTTTTTTCATTATTTTGGTTAACTTCAGGTTATGAATTAATCTTCATTTTACTATGAAGTCAGTAGTTCCTTTTATCCGTAATTTTTAGTAATGTAGAGTTTTAGCTTTATAACGCAAATTCTCTATTTAGAAAATTTATGTAGATCAATTTTTTTTATATCAATGTACTTAGATCAACTAAAATAAAGTTTTATTTTATGTAAGCACGTTCTCAAGGCATTTAGTTTCTGCTTATAAAACGTATAACATCTTATAACAGGCAACTAAATATCAAAAAACTAGCGATAACTTAAAATGCAAGA
The DNA here is from genome assembly GCA_036346155.1 of Sinelater perroti. Taxonomy (NCBI): domain Eukaryota; kingdom Metazoa; phylum Arthropoda; class Insecta; order Coleoptera; family Elateridae; genus Sinelater; species Sinelater perroti. The sequence continues at coordinate 6,871,534 of JARFIY010000099.1, forward strand.
GTAAACCCTCTTGTCCTATCGCGGCTTCCTGAACAATTCCAAGCCCAACCTACAGCTGCAGACGTCCGCGCGATCTCGAAAAATCGCCGCCATTTAAATTTCAAATCTCGAATTCCTCGAGGTGACGTGAAACACATCGGAGCGGCTGCGAGACAGGCTCGTGCATTTGAATTTAATGAGGCGCTTCGTTGCAGGTACCGGGAGAAGGAGGCCCTGCAGAAGAGGCTCAGCCGAGTCGTAGAGGCCTCGAGGAGCAGTCGGAGGCACTCCAGCTCCCAGGGTGAGTCGAGCTCCAATTAATTAGCGTAATTAAATGCGACAGCCGCGCGGCTGCGCTGAAATATGGAATTTCGCCAATCAGCGCTATTTGTCTGGAATTACTCCGCGTCGCGTCAGCATGAGCGAACATCTGGCTGCATTACCATGGGAACTGTATCTGCCGCAATGTTGCTCATAACTGCTCTTTATGGGGTTTTTGTAGGTAGGCACGCACTAAACAGTACTTTAGATCACATAATTTAGATCGACTGATTGTGTTTTATCTTCTTCCATATTATCTATAAAGAAAGTTTAATTTTAAGTCTGTTACTGTAGAACTACAGAATTCTTAAGTAAATTAAATAAAATTGGTTTTAACGTCTCTTGCAGATATTGTACTTAAATGTACATTCATTTAATACGCTAGATTATACGGGGTTCCGGCAGAATGATCTTTCTTTTCGAAATAGCCATAAAAAAATAACATAAATGTAGATTCTGTAAAATGTTTTCAAGATGATGTTTGTTCACACGACCAGTTTCAACTTAAAGTTCCGCATTATTTATCGAGTCATTTCCACTGGTACTGCTATGATATTTCATCCCTCAATAGTTCGTGGCCTACGTTGAAAGATTTCGGCCTTTAGGTGTCTCCACAAAAAGAAATCGAAAAATCTGATGGCCTAATCGGGCATGTAATGAGATGAAACTGTCTGGAAACATTTGTCTTAGAACTTCTCCGGAAGCTCTCATTATGTGTGTGGTAGCGTCATTTTGTTGGAATCACAGTGGTGCATTTTTATATTCGTTGCGTAATATTGCAACACAGCGGGTAGATATGACAATTATCGGAGAGCCTGTTTCCTCAAAAAATACGGCCTTATGATGCCAAATTTCGTAACAACAGACTAAACAATTTGGTGAACAGATCGTTCATTGAGTTGTCAAGTATTTTGTGGGATCTAACACCGAAAACTATGCTTATTGACGCAGTCCGGTAAGTAAAAATGAGTTTCGTTGCTACTGAGCACAACAGCGCCAGCTGGAACGTTTACATGTCCTCGCAAGCAGCCTACTGGCCATACCAGTCACATTCTTTAAGTTTCTGAATCACCTTCAGTTTGTATTGATAAATTATTAGATCTCAGTATAGAATTCTTCGCACGTTCCGATCTTTCCCAAGGTGAGAGAATGCCCTATTGCTGCAGTATTCTCGGGTTTTCGAACGCTACGAGATTTACCAGTCGATTTTCGTCTTAATTCTGAACCAGTTTATCGGAAATTATGTACTTACAACGTTACGGTTTCTTTGGTTCTTTCGTGGCTACCTACTACGAAATGTCACAGTCGCAGAATTACTACTTTTAGAATAAATTTTAAACACAAGCTCACTGCATTTACCACTACATGCTATAGAGTCACTAAAATAGTGTGCCTTGTGGTGCTCAAGAATGTACGACTTGAACTCCTTCTACCTATACATTGCACGCGACAGTGAAGTCAAAAAGGGAAGATTATTTTGCCAGACCTTGAATGAGTATATTTCCCTTTATTGTGTAGAAAATGGTTGTTAAGTATATGAACAAAATTCAGGATTGCTAATAGAAAAAGTCCAAGTGTACATATTATATCTCAATATATTGCACCATTCATTTCTGACAACTTTAGAGTAGTTGTTCGAAATGCCCCTTATAGGTCTCAATGCAGACATGAATATGTCGCATCACGTCACACGCGTCTATTCATTTCCAAATAGAGTCACAGTCTGGACTGATGCATTATTTACGTATTTGCTTTACGGATAAAAGTCTGGGTCTGGTGATCGGGCACGCTATATAAGAGAACCACTCTGTCCAATCTATCTGTCGGGAAAGCTTTTATTGAGGTAGTGGTGAATGTTAAAACGAAAGCGAATTGGAAGTTCATCACGCTATTGTACTACAAGAGATGCAGAGTATCTCTCGGGAACATTGAGGCGTTGTGGTCCAAGTAGGTGCTCACCAGTATTTTTAGCTCAATTATGCTAAATCGTCACTGACAGTGAAATCATTTGGTTGGGATTAGACCTAACCTACAAATGGTTCTTTTGTAAATTGATGATATTAATATAATGCGTTCATCGTTCGCTTTCGTCTCTATCATAAAACGAGCTTGTCACACACAAATGACGAGACACTGTTGTGATTCGATGGCTATCTGAGAGAGTACTCTTTCTGGTAAATCCGATCATTTTTATTCGTTTGTACGTTCGTGTAAATCATCTTTGCTTTTCCTTGATATTAATAACGGGCTATTTTAACAGAACTTTACAACACATGTTCACTAAGTTTGCCAGCGGAAACTGACGTAAATATTCTTACAAAGGACTATCGTCATGATGAACACCATTGTCCTTTATATTATTAAATACATGCATTTTCAGTTGTTTATTCATATGAATTCTTTTATTATTTTTTTTCAGAAATCGCCTTTTGAGGATTATCTCTGTACTTCAGTTAACTGTGTTTGCTGTATTTCCTTCCCCTTTTAACTTTCTTTACGTAGTATATCTAATCGATTTTTTTTCTTTATTTTGTGACTTTATTTTGTTCCACTATTTAATCTTTAAATCTTTATTAAATTTATATTTTCGAATTATTGCTACGTTACGTTTTACAATAATTTATACAAAAATATTTTGCTCTCCTTAATTTTGTCTTTCCTTACTTTTAAGCAATGGGTAATTTATTTTTCATCATATATTAAAATATTTTTTTGTCCATTGTAGTGATTAAAATTATGTTCTTTGTTGTTTGTTTATATTCCTTTTAATTACATTAAAAAGACGACAACGTGCGATAGCAATGTAAAATTGCAAATATATAAATAGCATTTTATGTTAAACTTTTATCGAGTAATCTGCTAGTATGTGTTTAATGATACCAAAATTGATTTTGCCTAGGTCTAAGACTGTTCGATTCAGATTTAAAAGAAATTTCTACTGGTCTATCTGATACTTTTAGATGTTTTAGAATTTTGCATAAATTTCTTGTATTTTTTGCTAAATAAATAATATCTCCTGCAAATTTATCTTTTTTCTAATATTTTGTTTTATGTTCCTAATTCAGACTTAAAATGGCGTATCTGTATCACATATAGACTACATATTGGTCTTATTTCTCGATGGCAAACTTATCTACTTTTAGTACTTCTATCAATAAAAATGTTTTTACAAAATTTATTATTGTGAATTATATTAAGTATATAAAGTACCTTATAGAGACATCTAAACAAATAGATGAAGATAAACCTTATTATAATTATACGCACTTCCTGCCCATACGGTTAAGCACCATAAGGAAATTGGCTTTAAAACCAAATTCTCCTATTTGAAAACACTTTTTTTTTGTTTTGTATTTTACCACTAGGGTTATTTATATATCAAATGAAATAGAAATATACCATAAATTTTTAAATACAAGAGACGATAGCTAATGATTATTTATCGTTGCGCATTGTGTTTTTGTGATAGACTTGCTTAATTGTCTAACCATAACATAACAATTTTTTATAAACAATTACACAACAAAAGATTACTTTTATAAATATTACTGGAGTTCTAGAATAAAGACGTGTCGATCACCGCTCTCTTATCTTTGAGGGTCGGCCGGGGTGATTCGGACTGGTGCAGACGGCTGATATCACAGCTGCTCAGGCATAGTGTTAATAAGTTTTATAATAATTTTTAAAAATTCGTTTAAATTATCGTTTATTTATTAAAGACATTCATGCAGTGAAATGTTTCCAGCCGGGAATATACTCGGTCCATCCAACAATTATACAAACAACTGGAATAAATTACAACCGATGTCCACAATGCAAAGCCAATTTCAACCACCATCAATCTATTCAGATCAGCTAAGTCAAACACAATTAAATCATCAATCATTTCAAATGTTTCAAAACCAAGCACCCCAACTTTACCAACAATACCAAAACCAATCTCCTTTTCCTAACACAACTAACTTTAACAGCACTTATCCAGCAACACCATTCATACAATCTTCACAAACTAGCCACAATAGCGAAACCGACTATGACGAAACAATGACAACAAATCAAGAGGACAATAATAAAAAACACTCGTGGCAAACTGACAAAAACGCTCCCACAATAAACACGGCAAATAGATTTCAAGTATTCAATGAAGATGAAGAAAATAACAACCCAAATGATAACAGTGAAACCCAAACAAAATCTCAACTACCGAACCATAACCCCCCACCAGTATATATTTACGGTGTTACAGACTTTAAAGCCATGACTGATAACCTAAACAAAGTCATTGAAGAAGAAAGATTCTACTCTAAAGCGTTATCAGACAACACAGTTAAGATAAATACCAATACTATCGACGCATACAGTAAACTAATCTCACATTTACAAGAAGAAAACATAGTCCACCACACCTATCAAATTAAAGAAGAACGCGCCTACCGGTTGGTCATACGAGATCTTCATCATTCAATTAATACCCAAGACATAAAGATTGAGCTTCAAGAATTAGGTCACTCGGTAAGGAACATCATGAATATCAGGCATAGAATAACTAAACAACCGTTGCCAAATTATATTAATCAGCTCGTATAAAGCCCCTACGACCTTGTAGTAGGGGAAGTACTCAAACACCTTCCGAAAAAAGCAATAGTACTCGTCACAACGATTTTTAATCGTATGCTTGCCATTTCTCACTTCCCTACTCAGTGGAAATACGCTAAAATAATCATGATTGCTAAACCTGGAAGACCTCCACATGAAACCACCTCATATCGGCCGATAAGTCTGTTGCCACTATTATCAAAATTATTTGAAAGATAATTGCTATACAGAATCAAGGAAATAACACAACCAGATGAACTAATACCGTCCCATCAGTTTGGCTTCCGTGAGGGGCATTCAACCATTCAACAATGTCATAGGATAGTTAACTACATCAAAGAAAATCTGGAAGAGAAGAATATGTGTGCGTCAGTGTTTTTTAATGTGCAGGTATGGCACACAGGATTACTATATAAAATAAAAAGAAAGTTACCTCATCAAATTTATCTTCTCTTAAAATCCTACTTAAGTGAACGACACTTCCAGGTTCAAGTTGACAACTCACTATCATCCTACCACTCCCTTAACTCTGGAGTTCCACAAGGCAGTGTCGTTGGATCCTTTTTGTACCTCCTGTATACCGAAGATGTTCCCACTACAGACACTACCTTGATTGCCACCTTTGCAGATGATACTGCCATATTGTCATCTGATACTAATCCTTACCGGGCATCCGAGAAGCTGCAACACACCAATCAATCGCCGACCTCTACAACCTCCAATCCGCAAATCGGAGACTGAAAAGGCCGTGGCCTGAAGATCTCGTCGAGTGAATCTTGGAGACCCATCAGTGGATGGAGCTCAACTCATGACATTTAGCACATTATTTACTTATTATTCTGTAGACGGAGTAGATTGTAAATTTGCAATAAATTCAATAAAAAAAAATTACTGCAGATTGGCCGATGCATTTCTTCAGATGGATGGATAAATCAGATTGTTGTGGGACCCTTTCTGAGAGATAGGCGAATACTGACTAGTGCATATTCAACAAAGTGATTACACCGTGCTATTATTTAGAATACGATTATATGGACATATAGAGTGTAATTCTGGTGAAATAACTTGATAGTATCATTTTATTTCAAAATTTTTCACTTTTATTGTTCTCTAAAATTTGAAAATGCCAAGTATTGGTCGATACTTTAAAAAATATTTCTCTACAATGTTTAATATGCTGTTTCTTTTCCAAACTTTACTTTCTCTTAGCCGTCCTATAATTTTTTAGGTCAAATATGTGTCTTTTGGTTCGATAACTTGCTGCCATTTTGAAGGTAATTGCATTATGTCTCTCTCATAGAAGCCCTTGTCCTTATTGGCAAAAAACTGGGACAGTCGATTTTTATCAGCAAAATAGTTCGCCATGGACAGGAACAGGTAATCACTTGGTGCCAGGTTTGGACTATAAGGTGGATGCATAAGAACATCCTAACCAAGCTCCCGGAGCTTCTGGTGAGTCGCTATCGATGTGTGTGGCTTGGCGTTGTCTTGATGAAACACAATTTCTGCCTTAGTGGCCAAAGTTGGCCGCTTCTGGGCGACTGCTCCCTTCAGACGGTCCAATTGTTTACAGTACAGGTTTGAATTAAGAATTTGGCTGTATGGAAGCAGCTCATAGTATATGATTCCTTGCCAATCTCACCAAACGCGCAGAAAAACATTCCTGGCCGTCAATCCTGGCTTGACCAACGTTTGCGCCGGCTCATCGCTCTTCGACCACGACCGTTTCCGCTTGACGTTGTCGTAGGTGATTCACTTTTCATTGCCAGTCACCGTCCGCTTTAGAAATGAGTCGATTTTGTTGCGATTCAGCAGCGATTCACAGATGGAGATTCGGTCTATAAGGTTTTTTTGCGGCACTCATACATCCAGCTTCTTTTTGTATCCAGCCTTTTCCAAATGGCTCCAAACGGCTTTTTGTGCAATGTTTAGCTCCTGAGCAATAGAAATAGTGCTTGTATGACGGTTGGACTCGACCATTTCTATGATTTTATGTACCTTTTAGACAATTGGCTTTCCAGAGTGTGGTGCATCTGTGACGTGTAAATTACCAGAACGAAATCGACAAAACCAAACTGCACTTGATTGGCAGTTACAGTATCAGAACCATAAACACTGTTCACATTTTCAGCCGCCTGGCTTGCGTTTTTACCTTTAACGAAGAAAAACTGTAAAATATAGCGTATTTCTCTTTGCTGATGTCCATCTTTGACGTGAGCTCAAACAAAATTGAATTAACCATTCACAAAACTACCAAATAAGTTTTTTTAGTACAAGATGTGAGCTTTCTAACGCCATCTAGTGTAAACCAATCGGACTTTTAGAGCGCGAGATACAATTTATTAAAGCCATCTATTGGAAAAATAATGGATTTCTTTTTACTAGATCTATTGTTTCTTTAGATAATGCCCGTGGTTGACGTACGATGCTGACGGACCCGGGTTCAATTTGTCTTATGCCGGGTGGTAGTCACTAAAAATAATTGAGTACCGATTCTATTCGAACAATACTATGGCGGTCGTCTATTTGTGCCATCCCCACATCAGATGGTGCGCGACGATCCAGAAAACGTTACGTATTGGAGCTTATACTCTATTTCATTCTGTATTATTTGAAAGCGTACTTCTAATTATATTATTGTTTATGTATATAATGCTTTTGCTGTTGCAGAATTATTTGTTAGTTTATTTTATTTTAAGATTCTATTAATACTTACTTTTTTCTTTTGTGCCATTTTACTCAGATAGTACTGTCCTAATAAATCGTTTTCTGTATTTTTGTTCTATTATTTTATCTCTATATATTCATTCTGTATTATTTTGAAAGCGTTACTTCTAATTAATTATGATGTTTGCTTTATGTCACTTGTTCCTTACTATTTTAATAAATTTAATATTTATTATTTATATCTTATGAATGTTAATTACGTGCATGTTGCAATAAATTTGTTCATACCATGTTAATAGTTATCTAGGCCGTAACTGTTTTGATTTTATGTATATTCAGGTACGAGTTACGCGTATTCTTGAAATTACTGAATTTACCGTAACCTTTCCCGATCTCTTACGGTTAAAATGCAGGCGTTGATCGTAAAATTCAAAATTAAAACAAAATTGTAAACCTATGACGACAATTAAAGAAGTCTAATGTAATCGATAACATGTCAGATTTTATTCCTGAGGTCGGCAACTATTTGAGGATTGCTGGCGTAATTTTGAATTTCAGGTAACCACACAAAAAGAAGTTTCCGTGTGTTAAACTATAATACCTTGTTGGTTAGTTCGTGCCGGAATTTTGTGAAATTACGTGATCAGGAAATGAAAGGTGGAGCAGACATGCTAGAACCATATTTGTCTCAGATACCTACTGCCAAAAAACCGGATTATTATATGTCATTAGATTTTCATTCATAGTAAGAGCATTTCTAGCATCATTTTCGTATAAATATGGGCGTATCACGCTATGTTCCCAAAAATTCACATCAAACAGTAACTCGTTGGGGGTTTATTTGATTTTTCCTGAGTTACACAATTTTGGACCCAATTTTAAATTTTAAAAAACTAAAGATGCTCTAAAAACTACTTAACAAATTGTCGCAGGCAAGAATAATCAGCAAGTTCTCGTCATTTCAATTATGTACGCATGAAGATCGGATCTTAAGTGAGTATTCAACAAAAAGAGCTTCTAAAAATGTCCAATTGTTGAGCACGTTATTGAATTTTCAGATTTGCAGCGACACTTTGACCAACGTTGGAAATATTCTTACGAGATCATATATCACACTGATAGTCACGAAATTTTGCATCTATTATCGATTATTTGGTGTACTATTTAATCAAAAATTCAAAAATTTAGTTGGTTATAAAAAATTAGTTGAGGAGTTTGGTGAGTTAATTTTTCATGTAACCAAATTCTTATAATTGGTTAAAACTCGCTTTGGTTTAACTTAAAAAGGAAAATAACTAAAAAAATTAGTGTAATTAGTATAATTGACAAAGGCAGCTTCTATTAACTATCAAAATAACAATGTGTGTGCTACTGCTTTGATCGTATGTAGTAGAGAATGCCAAATGTTTCACATATTAAAGTTTTGAATACATTATTAATTTATTTTAATTTATTAGAAACCGAATATATTTTTTCCTATTTGTACTTTAATCTCATATAAATGACATGTGTTTTACTGTTAGAAATAACACCGATTTAGTTGTTTAAAATACAAAATTTGAACTAACTTCGTAAAGTTCTATTTTTTTGGCTCAACCAAACTAATAATTCTTTATAATGTAATACAATTTTAAAATTTTTGTTTATATTATACACTTGTTAGTCTAATAATGTTAACAAATGTTTTTGGGAATTATTTATGGTGTAGGTAAAAATTAATTATACATTAAAATTGGCAATAAAATTTATATTTTTAATACTTTGTAGACATGAATTGTAGATGTACTGTATTACATATCACAATTCTTCGACCACAATTTTCCCCTCATAATTCTTCGATCATAGTTCTTCGATGTAACAATTTGTCGACTACACAATTATTAGCGCACAATTCTGCTGTAGAAAGATTTTTCGAAATTTGCTTAGAATATTGTTTAAATTATACCATATTGTAAATAAATGCAATTGACAAAATTTTGAAATTTTTATTAATAAAAATAATAATAAAAGACAAATATGTAAATACAGTTTTAGTATGATATGTTATAGGCTATTCCTCTTATATAATCAATTACATTGTTCGGATTAAATTCGCTTACAATGGTTCTAAGAAGTTGTGCATAGTCTCTGTATTTTTTCTTCGATTGCTGAGGGTCAACTCTACTAATCTACTACTCAATTCTTAGTTCATTTAAGCTTTGCTGTTTTTTAATGCAGTTTGTAAATTTCCAAATGTTTGCATGCATTGCAGAAATTTGCTCTTCAAATAGGCGTTGCTAACCTTCCACTAAATTATTGGTTTTAGGTAAGCTCTCTAACATAATGTCGTACAAATTCCACAGTTCGTGAGGAAACTGTGGTGCTCGGCGTTGACGTCTGTGAGGGCTACCAATCCATGTATTTTAGAAATAGTCTATCACTTGTTGTGCTTCTGCAGGAAAAATGTCAGTGTCACAAAGTGCCTCAAGCACGTCTATGACCGAAGGTACTGGCACAAAAGCAATAACTGGCAACATTTTTAAAGTCCAGGCAAATCCAGCATTATTTCCATACCTCTGCTTTAATCCGTGGTTTTAGATAGCACGAAAAATACGTTGGGCTAAATGAAAAAAGGAATCCCTCTGTCGTGCGTTGGGAAGCTGTCTTGATTGGGTTGATCATAGATTTCTCAAAATATGATGTTATTGTCCTTGGCGACAAAAGTGGTTCTAAATGTTTGAGTTCTTGAAGAAGACGCATGTAAGTTTCTTGCAATTTATTTGACAACAGCGCAAAAACCAAAGGCACAAACGAGTTTTTTTAACCCATGAATTGTATACAACTGGTAAAATAAGAACGAAATTGTTTTAAACGTGCCATCAGCATACCAATGTAGGCTCTGCGATAATAGTTGTACATTTATTCGTGTAGAAAATATCAGGATTCGGTTCTCTTCTTTGCCGGAATCAAACAACAAAAAATTTTTACCATCCCCTCTAGTCATTCCTCAAGAGCATTTACAAGTATGAAATTTTTTTTATTAGATCCGACCTTAGCCTCAATCTACGCCTATGAATGATACGATGCTATGTATACCCAATCCTTCTGTATGGTCGCAAATGCTGGACTTTGGATCCCACCATAAAAAAGAAAATAGAAGCCTTTGAAATGTACATTTACTGACGTATTCTGCATACCTATACCCTTGACAAAAAAAATAACGAACCGATAAAGAGCTTCTATTAACTTGAAAGGAAAGAAAATTACAATATTTTGGACATATTATGCGGGGTAGTAATTAGGAAATACTCCGCTTTAGTCAGTAGGGAGACGGAAGAACTTTTGGTTAAAATATATCTATTGACATATTTAGAGTAGTAGTTTCCAAAACAAAATGAGCCATATGGATCTCCAATCTTCGTAAGTAAACGGCACTATAAGAGAAACTACGCACGCACAGTAAGAGCAAAATGGGGTAGTGCCCCATCCTGCATAAAAATAAGCTTGCTATTATTATTTTAGTCAGATATCGTGCCTATACGTTATCTTAAAGCATTTAAATCTATCGGTATGCACCATATGGCCTAATGAGTTTTGTTTTTCCTCATTTTGCACCACACGGTCACTATTGGTCGATTTTGCATCCCCTTAACCGTTATTTTGGAATTACTATCATATGACGTCAAGTAATGGCATTTATGATGATTGGCCGACATGAAATAAAGCTTCGTCATTCTAGCTACTTAAGTAACTAACATTAATGCTATTGATTTGTCTTATATTTGGTTCTTAGACAAGTACCATTATGTTGCAGAGGGCTGTATGAACAACCAAAACTTTTAATTTTGGACGCTAAGTAATTGACAAGACATGGTATCGATTTGTCCTTATCCCTATATTTTTATTCTAAATATTTACTGTTTTAGATTTAGAATTTAGAGGTATAATTTTTGTTAACTATTTGCAATTTAGCATTGTCATGTAATTATAGTCATTGTAAAACCTTATCATTAATTTTGACTATTATTTAAATATAATACTTTCAAAATGTTGCAATTATTCTTGTTCAGGTTTAAGCAGACTGTATCGTATTTTTAATTTCAAAAAAAGAATTCCAATCAAAAGGCCAAAAGGCTGGAAGACACTCACCGTGGAAGCGGATGCTCTGCTGCAGGAATCGACTTATCCGGGGCTGTAATCAGGGGGGATCGAAGAAGAGGAGAGAAGGGTGTAGACGGAAAAAAGGACAAGTTACCTCAATCTCTGCTGCGGGGCCGATCAGAAGCGTCTTTCCTGATGTTGCTCCTTCAGCTGGTCGTGTCCGAGGTTTACAAACGGACCGAGTTTCTCCGTCGGCAAACATCGATTCTTATACACGCAATTGGCCTACAACAAACAACCTCCGGGATGTGGAAACTCCTGCCACCAATCAAACACGCCGGTGAACTCTCAGTCAAAACGGTTTCGTACACACAGAAAAATTAAAGCCGTCGACCGTTTCCAAAACCATCATGACTACACCGAAAACGATCGATATATTTGTTATTGTATTTATTAAGTAAAACTATGTTTTGCCACTAAAATGATTTTATATTGAATGTCTTGATTAATAAAAGTATAGCTTTGATAGGAGTCTATTAGCTTCAATTTTTGTATCAATTGAATCTTTTAAATCTGTCGAAATTTTTTTTGTTAAGTTGTATTAGTTTGAAAAACATTTTTTTAAAATTTTTATGAACCTAGGTATTAACAAATATTTATGTGCGTTTATATGTCACACATGGACAAATTCTTTCCTATTATGCAGAATTAATTATTCTATCTGAATGTATTTCTCATACAATACAAAACTCTGTCTCTGTATGGTATATAATAATTTTATGTGCTTGTCGTATATTTCCTACAACAATTATGGACTATTCACAGTTAATGTGAGCAAGCTAAGGAGCTCCTACAAATAAAATCCGGAATGGGACAGGGTTTATCGCAATCAAGAGTCGTTTTAGAAATTATTATGCCTAAGACCAGCCTACTATCGTTGGGGTTTATCGCAATATGAGATTGGACGTAAATGACTGCCTGTCACGCAATGCAGGTCAGCTGCGTCTTCATTTCAATGAAATTCCTCTGAGCAAACGCAGCCTCCAATACAATGGTTTGTTCGTTGTGGCAGGCGGGATTAAATTAATTCTAACGATTTGTCATTTTGATTTACTGTTGAAGAAGTTAGAACATAACGTAGATATAAATTAAAATATATAGTTTTAAATAGTTTGCTACAATGTTCAATGTTCAGATCATTGACATGGAATCATATTAATAATGAAATATGCAATTACCTGCTAAAGAATGCTATGGTACCTGCTGAATATTTGCATTTGTAGGAAATTAATAAAAACATGACAATACGCTGGACATTGGCCTTCTTGCAAATCTTAGTACTACACTCAAATAAAATTTAATTATAGTTAACTCTGCAATATTAGAGGAGAGGAGGGTATTATGGAATATCATTTACATTTTTAAAAATAACTTTACTGGATTTTGAATAAAAATCCCCAAAATCATCATGAGTACATACTATAACTAATTGTAATGAACTGTCACTTGTAAAAGCACTATTTATTTTGTTGTTATAAAAAAATTTATTTAAAAAAGTTACAAATGGAGGTTAATATGAAATAGTCGGGTAATATGGAATAAGTAGTTTAAACCATTGAAAAACTAATTAGACTTCATAAAACCTAGTTATTTTTAACTATAAAAACCATATTTTTAAGATTATGTACATTTCTGTTTCGAGTCTATTTATAAATGTCACAGATACATACGATTTTTTTTGTGTGCTGCGGTACAGTCAAGGTGAGCCCACAGAGAACAGCCGAAGCATTGAATCTAAATTTCCCCTCGTTGATCTTCTGAGAATGTTCCGTTACAGAAGATACATTCAGCGTCTTTGTTTTCGGTTCTTTAGTTGATGGCATGAAGTCCATTACAGATGATAGATACATCAGAATGGAACGATTTACCGCTGCTAACACTGAAGTCATCTCTTGTAGATTTAGGTCTAGAAGGTAGGTCTAAGTTTTTATTTTTTAACAGGGTATCTTTGAATGTTCGGTTTCTTTTGTTGTTTTGAAGCTTTTTGTCCTTTTTTGAGTACATCCTCTAACACTTTTTTATATGGAGAGTAGGTAATTATAGAAGAAATCCAGCTTTTCTGCCTCTATTTGACTTCTGCTTTTTTGGAGGGGGTGGGAATATCTCTAAAGGTAGGACAAAATTGTTAACTTAGACGTATCAGGGACAACCACATCAGGAAGAACAGGATTGAGGTGAATCGGAGCTTGTAGACGAACATGGAAAAGGGTCATTTGTTAGTCTAGGAATAGTGAGTGTAGAAGCAATAAAATCTTTACTGCTCGAAACATTTCTATCGACAGGATAAATACCAGTTACTTTAAAGCCGCTTACTGCTATGTTTCCACGTTGTACTTTAAGGTAGGCCCTGCCAAACAGTTCCATTATATCAAAAATACTCAAGAGCCTTGAGCTATACTTTAAAAAATATCTCACTTACTCAATATAATGAGATTTTATTGGACCGATAAAGGTTCTATCCAAGGGTTGGATTTTAGGCGAACGGTGGGGAGGTAGACATAAAATCGTAACATGACTTTCCATTGCTAAATTAATTACGTCAATGTTACGCTTGTGGGCTGTATGTCCGTCAAGGAGAAGTAGGACAGGTGGCTCGGCTAAAGGTTTTGTTACACCAATAAAATGTTTAAACCATTTAGTAAAAATGTTTGTTTGTATTCAACTAGAAGGATGATACGATAGGATGGTCTCTAGTGGAGCACCTCTAAGAAGTTGTTTGTTTATGTTTTTTCTCGGGAATATCACAAAGTCACCTCTTGCACTCATAGAGGGAATGATGGTAATGAGAGAACCTCTTTCAGCTGAAGTAAGGAACCCAATGTGCCTCTTTTCTTTTAGACCTACTACATGAGAAACTTTATTTTAAATTACAGACAAACCAGTTTCGTCTACATTAAATGCCCTGTTAAGCAGATAGTTGTGTTTTTTTTTGAAAACAACATCGAACAGAGTATTGTCTACTTTTTTTATTAAATCCCCTGGCTCTGGCAAAATATGTACCCATAAGTTTACCAATTGAAAGTTTCGCATTCCTTTTCATAAAAGCATAGAACCAGTCGTTGCCAGCAATTTGGTCCTTAAATGGATGGGGTATGTTATTGCAAACCGCAAATTGATAGGCAAGACTGCAGACATCTTTTTTTGTAAGCCCATAAAACATGGCTCTATCTCTACTAAATATTTTTGTAACTCGTCTTCTAGTTCTTTGGGAACAACCAAGAATCGTTGCGGCTGCTACCTTTGCATTTTTCTCCTTACTGTTGACAAGACGGAAGAGAGACGCTTTGGGAACCTGGAATTCCTTTACGCCTTAGGGTATTCTATCTTCTTCTCACGAACAGCTTCTATAGCCTTAGCCGTCTGTGTCTGACACCAAAGCTTTCGCTTCTTTCTCTCATCTTCCTTCTTTCTAGACGTATCTAAAAAGAAACACAGACTATTTAAAACTTTTGCAACTAAGGGTCTGGGTTTAAATAGACAAAACATATCTAAAAACAAATTATTTGTAGGTCTAGACTATATACTAATTTTCAAATAACAGAAAAATCATGTTTTGTTTCCATTCAAAGGGGTTTAGCTTTTAAAAACATGTACTTTGGTTTTAAACTAGACTATATTACTATTTATATAATTAATAATTATTCCTTAGCTAGCATTTTTAACTTTATTCTTATTCAGTATATTTTGTCGAGTTATATGGGGTACTACACTTTAATGTCGGGTATTATGAAATACCTAGTATTCCATAATATCCGATATGCCGTCTTTTAAACTGATGGACAAAACATTGTCAGCTAAAAAATCACCACAGTATAACAAACTACATTTCTTTTAGTGTACATTATGCTAAACATATGTTCAAGTCACATGTGTACTAGTAGGTTAAAATGTTTGAAATCTTACATGCAAAACTCTTGAAAATCACAAAACACATTTTGTTCTGTAGCGAGTGGTACGTCAACAACAAGAGGCTAACTCTTACTGCACTGCATCATGGGAGACTTTCTTGAGTAGTTCATAGTGTTCCCACGTGACAGCAGCACCAAAGAGAACCTCAGTATTCCATATTTCCCGACTGTTCCATAATACCCTCCTCTCCTCTACATATTAAGTGGATGAATAATTTGAAATTAGCATTTAATTGACATGTCCTAATACAATTGTTTAATTTTTGTATTTATTTTATTACGCGTTATCACTTCTAGAAAGAACGAAAAGCTATTCAGTCATTTTGCAATCTTAACAAACTTTTCATCTAAGAAACGATCAGTAAAAGTCAATGTCGGGAGTGATTTGCCCGCTTCAAATCTGGTAACGCAAGCTTAGGAAACTTGGAGAACTCACCAACCAAGTTCTTCTGATGGCTGAAAAAGAGGATAAAAGTTTGACGACTAGGACACTGGTCAGAAACTTTAGCAATCGTCTATTGCCTCAAAAAAGGTTGCTAAATAAATGAATAGCAGCGATTGAAAATGATTAAGCTCCAGAATTATCATTTGTGATTTGTTTCGTTTTTACAAATGCTGGATTATTTTGCATCAACTTAGAAGCATTAGATCTTCTTTGAAATGTTTATCTCAGATTAATTTAAATGAAGTACCTGCTAAATACGGTTTTTAGTCAAAGTTAAAATATTTTATAAGCTACTTTAAATACAAGCGCAATGTCATTCATGTTTAGATTAGTTTTTTTGTAGTTTTGGCATTAGCGGAGAAGATAGTGGACAGTCTTTTATATTACTACGGTGTTTAAGCCTAGATTTTATTTTTTGTCCTGAATTATTTTTTTGTTCCACAATGATAAATTAGATGCAAATAGAATAAGCTTAATAACATGACAAATATCGTTTGGAGTTACAAATCAAGAATTTATAAAAAGAGAAAGCAGTTTAACTCCATCCCGATTACAAAATAATCATTTAAAAGAGGAATAAAGATAGCTGTCGTATATAATTGGTTTACTCTTAGAAATTAAATTTTTAAGATAAAAAATAAGCCAAACACATAGTAAGCTTTGAAAAATTAAGAGCATCATAACCAACAGAAAAATACAAACAAATCAAAAATAGAATAACTGCAACAGATAAAAATTGGAAAATGAATATCAAAAACTTAACACTCAAATAATTAAAAGTTAGACTAAAATATCTTAATTAAAAAATATTTACTGGATTAGTAGATAGTAGTTCCCCGTAACAGGCCTCAAAGGACCTTTGGGTTCGTAATAGGATAGGTCTGCTACAATCTAGAGCCTACGGTACAAAAGGGTAGTAACGTGGCTAGCGCTACGTACCGATCGCCTATTATTATTACCCCAAAGTTTGACCTCCAGGTACTTATTTATTGCAGCCTGAGTCGAGCTGGGCCGTAAAAATGCCAGCGATTGAATTGGAAAGAGCGGGGTTCGAACCCGCAACTCTTGGTTTCGTAGTCTAGCGACCTAACCACTAGACCACCACAGCTCAGATTAGTAGATATTATTGCGAAAATATTACATAAAAAAAATTAGAAAATTACAGAAATAATACATTTTTATTTGAGGTGAACAAAACTGGTGGAGCATCTATAAGCTAGAACAAAAAATAAGGCAAAAGAAAAATAGAGAGAATATAATTTTACATTTAAAATACCAAATAGTGCTGGTATAAATTGTGTTTTATTTTTTGGTATAATTTCTTTTAGATAATTTCTTTAATTTCTTTATAGATTGAAGGTGCTTGCCATTTGCTATTCTTTTTGTGCTATTGTCTTTGAATAAGGGGTTGTCCACGAAAAGGTATTTTTGGCGTCCTAGACTGACAACTTTTCACCCGGTTCCACTGAAATTTTTACTAGGTGGAAACGTATAAATTTTTAATTGGCTTTATCCCTGTATCGGAAACGTGGAACAATTTAACTTGGCGCCCATTTATAATGGACGTAAGGATAAGCCCCCCCCCCCCCCAATAGGAAATACGTAAAACGTAAAAATAAACCATTGCAAAAAACTTATGCGCTCGTTCATAATGCACTCCCGTAATTTTTACGTTTTACATTGATACGTAAGAAATCGGTTTAACTTTATGTATTTCTTACATTTATTTTAATTTTCCCTAGATTAATATTCGCAGCAGTAACAAAATGTTTATTTTGATTCTAAAATTGCATAACCTAACTTTAGTATTGTCGATATTTTGCCTTCGTTTTTACAACAAATAGGGAACTATTAAATAAGTTAGTAAATATGCATCTGTAACAGGTACAAATGCAGCCGCGGCCGCCCGGAGGAGCGAGAGCGGCTCCGATGTGCGTGCACGAACGCACTGATCTCCTCGTGTAAATTAAGCGCGGCACGCTAAATTTTGTCAGTTGTCTTTGTTTACTTTCCGTTCAAATGTATAGGCTGTCTTTGTTTACTGCGCACGGATTTCCTCTTGTAAATCAAAGGCGTAGGGAACGCCACATTAATATTATTTACTTTCTGATTAAATGTATAGATAGATTTAGAATATGACAATAATTTTTCCCGTCGCGCTGGTTTAAAACGCAAACAAGACGGCGGTGATTATCAAGATTTATCCTTAGAAGTAAAGAGAACTCAGAACTAAACAATCAAAAAGATTAAAGCAACTGGTAGAAAACAAATTAAGACCAAGGAAAGAACTCTGTCTTTCCACAGAGATAACCTTCAAATGAGACGCGAGTAATAGCCTGTCCAAAACGAAACTATAGACGACTGCCATTCTACAAAGGCATACGTGCCTATGAAGAGCTAGATTACAACTCAAAAGTACAACAATAGCAAATAGAAGGATAAAGTAACTCATCTGGGTGGTCATACATAAAAATTTAACTAGAATTTCCAACCATAGAGTACATGACTGAGTTTGGGTTGCAGAAATATAAACTTAAATTATTCAGAAGCAAATCTTAAGCTTATCAAATACTATAAGTTTAGTTTAGTTACTAGCGCTTACTTACTTAACTTATTGCACTCATTTCCTCCCTGGCCTGCTAGAAATTCATGTTTTTTAAGTAAACATATATATATTGATTGTGCCCATCCCTTTGTATTTGTTTTTAATGCCTTTATTATCTTCCAGGATTCTGTACTCCGTGCTCCGCCTACATATTTTTCAATGTTTTCACATACTTTTTCCCATCTTTCATTTTTTCTCTATTTATCATTTTTTTCGTCTTTGCTTTTTCTCGTTTAGATTTGTATTCAGCCGTTTCTTGTAAAAGGTCTTTTCTCTTTTATCTGCTTTTTTTGTCTTCTCGTTGATCCGATTTTTACAATGTTTGTCCTGATTTTCTTCCTCTCCTAAGGCTTCTAGAGCTGTTTGCTTGGTAGCTTCTTTTAATTGATTATATTCTTCTTGAATGTTATTGTAGTTAACGTCTGTAAGTTTTTGATCTAGCCTTTTTTTATACAATTCTCTTACTGACTCACCTTGTAACAAGTAAATTTTAAACTTTTTTTTGTTCGTTTTATTAAGCGTTTCTTCTTTCTTTTAATTTTTTTTTGTTTGTTTTTTGTTTCTGTCTTCAATTATGGGAATTTATTGTTAGCTACTAATAGCCTACGGTCCGTTCGACACTCTTTCCTTCTTTTATCTCTTACGACTTTTATTATGATTCTAGTGTGGCGTTTTACTATAATGTACTCTATTATAGAATTTAATTTACGGTTTTTTTAGATCTCTATAAATTTATGTATTTTCTTGTATTTATATAACCCGTTTTTTATCTTGAGGTCATTTAGTTTGCATATTTCTATTAGTCTTTCCCCATTATCGTTGGTAGTCTTGTTTTCAATTTTTTTTAGTGTATTGTTATTTTTTTCTTCCTGTTCTACCATTTAAATCTCTGGCAATTATGATTTTTTGATTGTTTTTTATTTTTCTTGTTTCTTCTTTTAATTTTTTATATATTTGTCTTTTTCTCCTATATTACTGTAATATGTTGGTCCGTATGCTCCGAGTATCATGGTCTCTCTTTCCAATATTATTAAATTTACTTTTATTAATCTTTCATTAACGGGTTTCCACGACGTTAGTTTCCTGCTCCATTTTTGCTTATCAGTATTCTTACTGTCGGTTTTGCTCTTAAGCAAACAGACAGAATCTATATTTCTGTCTACTAAGACCGCCTTCCGAATTATTTTTGTGGTCTCCCCTTTCTTTGTAAAAAGCAAAAACTACTTTATTTGGTAAGTACTTACCTACACAAGGCGATTGTTTTAAGATATAATGTTTTAGAGCGTTACTAGTTTGACTATAAAACTGATGAATAGCAAAATTAGAGTTTTCTTAATTTTAATTAAAATGCCGTATTAGAAAAATATCATTTTAAAAACTGCATTATTTTTATTTTCTTAAAAGGAATATTTATTTTTCTAAAAATACGCATTTATTAATTTGATTATTTTTTGATTAAAATAAGCAGTCTTTATTAGCACACAAATTTTCATAACAACGATTTGAGCTACGTTTTTTCCTTAGTATAACTTTTCTGATTTATATAATTACAAATAATGAAATCTTTGCATGAAGAAGAAGATATGTTATAACCTTAAAGCTGCACAAGTAGTTGAAGATCAGGCTGGTATGTTAATTATAGAAGTTTGATTCGATTGCATATCAGTATAAAGCTTATAGGAGCGCTGCAACCGCAAACCGGTAGTCTTACATAATAAATCGGCGTATAGTTGACGCTCCATGAAATTTAAAAGCACCGGCTAATGCAAGCAATTGTAAGGACGATTTACTTAACCTACAGGCTTCGAGAAATGCTTGGGTGAAACTAGCAGGGTAAATTTTTACCATACTGTTTTTCGGTTTAATATGTAGTCATTTGTAGCGGCCCATAAACCATATCCAGATGCCTTGTGTAAGTATACCATACCAGTGTCTTTTACGTGCGTTGTCTTTGATATTAGAACATCGACAGTTTCGTTTACAAGAAAAGGACGGAACACTACAAATTAACAATTTGGGGATAGATAATCATAAGTAGAGGTCTTCTCATTCACAGCACAATTGCAACCTTGGTTTCGAGTAGCACATTTTTCCCATTGCAGGTATTATGATTTGAGTAACTATAGCTAACGATGGAAAACACATTCTGATAGTGTTATATGAAATAATGACAGTCCAACGGCATGTGAATTAGTCCTATGCGTTTCCATGCTTGTTCCAATCAAGAATGTTTGGGACCAGTTGATATGGCAGTTGCCATCGTGCCGCATTGTCTGAAATTTAGAATCCAGCGTCTAACAATTGTG